>JARJEC010023252.1:0-10582 GCA_030264575.1 Tachinus sp. AB-2021
CAATTATTGTGTATAATTACATGGAAACTGTAAACATACGCAAGTTTATTTATTTGACTGTTATGGTTACGTTAGTCATTTAAAAGCAATGGAATACCGAAACATCGCCTATACTACACCTCTAATCATGAAGCTAAACAGAGCGTATATTACTCAGGGTAGGGTACCTTGTTATCGCAAAACATGCTAAAATAATGAATTTCTATTGGTTAAATAACTTATAGTCAGTACAATAAAATTACACCAGAACACAAACAAATTTGTTTAAAAATGTAGTTGTTATGTAAATTTACTTCTACTGTGTATGTTTAAAGCACACACTTTTTTTAATGTTTTTTGTGGAATTCTTGATTTGCATTAAAATCTTGGATTTATGTATAATTTTCAAAACTTTCAAATTTACAAATTTTTCCATGTATAGATTACCTCTGGATTTTGTGATTAATTTAAAATAAAGATAATAGGCAATAGCAATAAAAAAGACGCTAAGATTCTATTAGTTATAACTTTTGTTAGATTTTGAAAATTAAAAATAGACTAATTACTTTATAATCGTAGTACTATAATTTGTGTATTAATTAAACTCGTATGTAGGTTTAATTTTGCAAAAAATCGACAAAAAGTTGATGCAAATCAAAACTTTGAAATGTCTGTAATTATATTGATATAGATCAAACGTGCTATAGAGCTCTGTTTGTAAACAGAGGGATCAATAAACAGCTTTTTAAAGGGCTCAATGTCTTTCTGCAATTTATCCAAAAAATAAGCTTTTTACTTTACAAAATCAATGTATAAAAATTGTGAATATATTTTTTAAACTTTAAATTGTTTCAATTAAATCTGGTATTTGACAAAAAAAAAGTAAAAAAATGTAATAAAATTGCTTTTTTTCTTATAATCATTACCAAAATAATATATTCATTATAACCAGACTAATGATTTTATTGCTCTTTTTCGTCTGCATCTTCCGGTTGTTAAAAGCACTAAAATCCTGATTTATGTCCCTCCTCTAAGTGTCTATGGTTCATTTGAATGAAAACTCGGGTTCTGGTCGTAATTGCCGTGGTCGCGTACTGAAAACGAAATCCAATTCACATAAACCGTTACTGTTTTGGGGGTGGCTTGTGTGCGGCGGGGAGAGACGGGATGGCAAGTGGAGGCGGCGGCGGGGCGCACAAAAAGGACCGCCGCATCCTTTGGACTAATTGCGGCTGTTGTCTGTGAGTGTACGGCTAATGGCCGTTGGGGGACATCGCAGTTTTAATCTGGGACTAATTTGGCTCACAGCGCCGTTGCGGACGGACTATCTACTAACTGCCTCCGTTTCTGCCTCTGCCATGTTATAATTACAAGCCCCCGATCAAAATTAAACGCACCGAATAAAACCTCCATTTGGGAGATAAATAAAACCACAAAAAGTATTCATATAAAAATTCATTTTACAATTTCAGTTTGATTAAATTAAATTCAAACTATACTGAATTAAAAATTGAAATACAATAAACAACACATTTTTACTGATACTAAATAGAACTAATGAATTATTTCAATTTTAATTTAATAGTATGCTAAACCAATATAATATAAATATGAATCAGCTAATGATTTGTCTAAATTTAGTTTATAAACAGGTGAATCAAATGCAAACAATTCTTTTGATCTTCAGTGATTTACGTGGTAATCGCACCACAAGTAATCACATAGAAAGTTATCTAGATCACTAATTATATCTTACAAGCAACCAGTAACACAACGCCAATCTAACGATTAAAAGAAAAAATTAAATTAAAAAATTTAAATATATAATTATCTAAATTTAAATTAATTATTTATTTTAATTTTTTTTCACTTAGACGTTTTCATTTAATTCATTGGTGTTGTGTTATTAGTTGCCTGTAAGGTATATTAAATTTATAATTCCCGGTTTTTTTATAACAATTTTTTCTACACGAAAATGCGCGTAAACAATCATTTACTTTTATAATAATTTTAATTTTAATATTAATATAATTTTAATAATTATTTCTATTCGCATTTTATTTAAGAAAACATATTTTACCCAGAGTGTATTATAAGAGATTTAAGCATGTTTAATTAATGGATGCGTCCAACAATTATATATAATTAGCCCTCAGTACTGTATGTATTATGGAGGGGTGGGATGTATTAAACAGGCGAGAAAATATATATAATGTAAATAGCTAAAATCCAAACAAATTAGCCCGGCGCAAACATAAAACGGGCATAAAACCGTCGGAAAACTGCATGGAATCATTAATCTAGAAGTAACTCGGGCAAAATGGCCTCGTAAAAACTGCTGATTGTTCATTTAAGTTTAATTAGCACGCAGCGGAATCATCCTTTATTGCCGCACCCTCCAATTCTTTTCTGACTTTATTAGCCCAGTTGTATTATGTAATATCAGATGTAATTAACTTTTATATTAAACTTATTGATAGATTTTTTCACATTAATTTAATTTATTCTACTAATTAAATCAAAATGTGTTTATCTTAATATAAATTAGTGCCATACAAATGATTTGAAGGTCTGATTGTCAGATAATAACAATCCACATTTTGTTTAAATAGAAAATAATAAAAATTTCTATTATTGACTATTTTTCTTTATTATATAATATAATTATAAACCAATCATATTAACTCATTTTAATTTTTTTTACAAATCAGTTTCGACTTACACTGAAAATTGCACTTGTGCAAAAACTACAATGATTATTTTATCAATCAAAAGATTGGCTTATACAAGCAAATTGATAAATGAGAATCAATATAATTATTATTTGTGTTTTTGCTAGTGACATTCATGACATTACTAAAAATTAAATCTGGTGTAAAATATAAATTTAATATTAATGTTAGAATTAATAAAAAGTTATAGTATTTAAGTTTTTTCCTGAAATAATCTTAATTAATACAACTAATGTATGTTAATGATTAGATTGTCGTAAATTTGATCTCTTTTTCTAGATAAATTATGTTGTTTTAGGAAACCACAAAGTTTCCAAGCAACATAATCATATCATCAAAATCAAACCAATTTAAAATTTCATAATCATCAATACATTTGTATTAATAATGAAAACTGCAATTGTATGAAAATAATTTCAGCGATAAGTGCACTAAGCATCGCAAGCAATATAAACAAATCGAAATGGACAAGTTAATTAATATCCGTCCGTTTCAGAGACATAATCCCATCAATGTTTACGAATTGGAATAAATAATTTTAAAATTTTAACAAATTTAATCGAGTAAATCTTGGGAAATAGTCTACTAAATATATTTGGTGCAATTATCCAGAAAAGCTTACATTCAAAATGCTTATTTGAAACAGCAATCATTCATTCATTTAAATTGTAATTTGATTGTCACTTTAATGCACTTAATATGTTACTATTGATAATTGTGCTTAAACACTATCTGACAATACAAAAACATTTTTTTTAGAAATAATTAGTAATTAAATTGTAATATAATTGAATCTGATAATAAGCCCACATTCGTTTGCTATCTTGAAATTAATTTTGGCTGAGATTATTTTATCAAATTTTATCAATTTACTTTAAATATTATCAAATCTTTTGAAAATATTACAAAAAAGCAAAATATCGAGAAACTGTTGCAAAACTTTAACAAAACGTTAAAATATTTTTTAAATATATAAATTTAAAAGAAACATTGAAAAATATCAAGAAAAAAAATCGAGAATGTTAAAAATGTTAAAATAATAAATAAATTAAAGTAAGTAAAAATATCAAAAAATAATGGGAAAAATCGTAAATATCAAGAGAATAAATTATGAAATAAAATCATAAAATAAATTAGAAGTAGATATAAGTAGGCATTATTAGTAAATAATATAAAATATTTATAAATAATGCAAAATATCTAAAAAAATCTTATACAATGTGAATAAATTGTAAACAATAGTATATTAACACATAATAAATCTAAAAAATTTAAAATATGAATGAAAAAACGTGTAAAATATCAATAAATATTCTAAGATAATGTTGCAAAATGCTCTAAATGTTTTAACATTTGTGTTTTAAATGCAAGACAAGGTGCTAGGTGTAGTAACTTCAATCGTTTTGACGTAGAACTGAAAGAGTTATTGGAGCGAGATCTTGGACTGGAAACAATAGAGTTATGAGATTGTTAGTTTCTTTTCTTTTTTAAGAGTGAGTGTTGTGCATACATACATACACACATACCAAGTCACGATGTTCCTTTTCAAGGTAAGTAGTAACAGTGCAATAGCAAAACTTTGAATTTTAAAACTTATCCATACGACTAGTTATGCTCGCTTTCTCATTCTTTCCATTTTTAATTTTTCTTGTTCTATCGCATTCAACTATAACAGCGCTCCTTAAGTTTTTGTAGATTGCGCCTCCTTTTCACCGTGGAATATTTTGCACCCCCCCAAAAATTACCGATGGTTCTTTTCTGTCAACAAACTTTTGGTCGTTCTCCCAACCACATTTATTGTTGATGTTCTTTCTCACCAACTTACTTTTATTTCTTTTTTTTCCAATTCTTTCGCACCAGCCCCTGGCCTCTCTTATCGCACGGCCACTGTTTCAGAACCGCTGCTGCTTTTTTTTTCAAATTTCTAATTTTTTATTTGTGTATACTGGCAGCGTTTTTAAAATATTTTATTTATTATTTTATAAATATGAGTTGCATGGAAGTTAATTTTTTTAATTGGTTCGAAATGAAATTTTCTTTATTCGAATGATTTATGTATGCCTTGCGTGTTTAAATTTTTTTATTTGTTTCTACTGACAGCGTTTCAGAATATTTTATTATAATATTTTATAACCCTGCCTGTCAATTCAGATATTTTGGCTTTATAACAAGTGTACCTCCCGTCCCAGGCTTTTTGGAGAAACGCAATTTCTTAGAACTCCAGGAAAAAATATTTATAACCAACGCCTACTTGAAGAATTTTTTTTATAATATTTACAGTTTTCAAAAATGACTGCTAGGAGGTAACTGCATTCTACTTTATATTTTAAATGGGACCCTAGGTCATGTCTAGTACCGTTGGATAGGTAATTAAAAAAGAAACAACTTCTGTTTTTTTTATATTAAGTACCTTAGAAAAAAACATTTAAACAAATTTTACATTTTAAATAAGGAATCAGGTTGTTCGTATTGTTGTAATTGGATAGAAAAATTAAAAATAACTAAAGTTTGCATGAAAAAAAAAATCAAATGCTAAGTGTTATTGCAAAAAACTTTAATCCAAATGATTCTACTAGAAATTTGGTTTACAAAATGGTTTCTTTTGAAATATGCATGCAGGGATACCAGATATTGACGACTTGAATAATTGTTTTGGAATAGTTACGGTTTTCAAAAATGTCTGCCAGGGGGCTACTGCAATCTACTTTATAATTTTAAATGGGACCCTAGGTCATGTCTAGTTCCGTTGGATAGGTAATTGAAAAAGAAACAATTTCTGTTTGAAATATGTTTTGTAAATATTAAATACCTTAGAAAAAAACATTTAAACAAATTCTTTTATTTTACATTTTAAATAAGGAATCAGGCTAATGTAGTGTTGTCATTGGAGAGAAAAATTAAAAATAACTAAACTTTGCTTAAAAAAAATGTTTGTACAGAGTGCGGCATAGCAATAAATTAAATGCTAAGTGTTATTTCAAAAAACTTTAATTCAAATGATTCTACTACAAATTTGGTTTAAAACATGGTTTCTTTTAAAATATTTATGCAACGATACCAGACATTAAAATACCTATCCAACGGAACTACACATTTGAAATTATAAAGTTGGATGTAGTTGCATTCCAAAAAATTCTTCAAGTAGGTTTTGGATATAATTTTTTTCCCCAAAATTGTAAGTAGTTCCATTTCTATGAAAAAAAAACAAGGGACGGATGGTGTGATACACACCTGGTATATTTCTTTTGCCACTCAATTCTCACTTAACTCTCAACATGACCCAACCAACGTAAAGTACTTTTTTCGCACTGGTCCTTCGGTTTTACTTTTAAACCACATTTATGCATTATCATTATCATTCATTGTTAACCTTGTCACTGTTCTGTTCTGTGTTTCTTCTGATATGCCCATGATTTAGATACAGCAAAATAATTATTAACGGAATTACTGGCATTTTTACATTCTTGGACAATACTTCATACACAAACTTTCATACTTTCCGCGATGCATTTACTCGTCTCTCAATCTCTTCATCAATACTATCATTCTTATTAGATTCTTCAAAATGCACAAAATATACTGCTCTAAACGTTCACTGTTCAAACTGATTATACAATCACTGTTTAATTCATTCTTATTTATCAAATATAATGATATTATTTTTTTGCTACATTGATACAGAGATTCATTTTATTGTTGCAATATTTACTTGATTTAGAGCATTCTGTAGGTCATTCTGATTCTCAAACATCGAAATAGCATACAACAATATATCTTTACATTAAGCATATGTAAACCGTTAATATTTTGACGTGTATTTCTTATACATTTATTCAAAAATGCATTAAACAGCTATGGAGACATTTTTTGCATAATACCTTACTAATTTATATTAAACCAATCCCTCAGTGGACCATCTACCTTAACACACTACCATTATAAATAGCAATAGCGGCTTTTATTAAATTATCATGCACTTTATACTTTCTAAAGTAACCCATAACATATGTTTGTTGATACGATCATATGCTTGCTATAGACTAACAAACCCTTAGTACACTTTTTTTATTACTACACACTTTTCTAGTAAGTACAAACATCTTATCCATGTATTTACCCTACCTGGCATAAAACCACATTCCATGCTCCAAATATTCTTTCTCATTTTCTCATCAATTAATACTCTTACATTTTTCATGTATACCATGAAAAACTAATTGCTCGATCATTTTCACACTCAATCTGACTGCCTTTACTTTGGTACAACAAAACAATAACAGTAACTTTCTATTTATTTTGGCATTTTAGACTTTTTAAAGCATATACTTAGATGAAAAAAGTGTAATGTCTATAGAAAGTGTACAGTAGAGTTCAGCAATATGTCAATATGCGATTTGGATAATGTAAATGTGGATGATAAAGATCTGTAATAGTTGTAACCATCCCAAAAACAAATAAAAGGGTTGTGTTTGCTTTTCTTAATAATATCGTATGTAGATTAGATTTGTACATGAAATATGATTGCGCCCAGATAACATGCTTAATTGCTGCAGTATAGAAAAGTGCATATATAATACAATCTTCAAGAAAATACATTTTAGCCATTTCAAAAACATATATTTTTAACTTCCTGATGCAGGACATACGTTTTAAAAAATATCCTTTATTAGCTAATAAGATAAATGATGGAAAAGTTTATTTGTAGCTTATGAAAAAGCGATAGACTTTTAAAATTGCTGTACCTCAGCAATTGTACGTAAAACACATTCATTTTGTTACTTTTATTATTATATCTTATGTGTGTATTTGGACTTTATAATGTTTTACCTAATCTTACTTTTAAATGTAATCATTTATGTCAATTTTAATTATGCACAACAACAAATTAATAACGAAAATAATAGAAGGAGCCAATATTATACATATATTATCATATTAGTATACATATTAACATGTGTTTATAGACATTTGTTAATATGTACAAAATATTGTACAGGGTGTACCATTATTTTAATGTTTAAATATGCATAAAATACTTTTTTTCTCAATAATAAATAATTTGAAATAGGCAAAACATTTGAGAACCCTGCAACACGTCATTTTTTATTTAGAATAAGTCCTCCGAGAAGAACTATTTAAATGAAATGACCCACCTTGTGACATTTTATTTGAAATGTCTTTCTGCCAGAATTGCAGCTGTGCACATATTGTTTTTCTTTTATTTAATTTTTCTCTTTTTTTATTTTTATAATTTTAAGTTTTTTTGTAGTGTCTGGCACATGTTAATATTATGTCAAATGATGTTTTCTTTAAAATAAAATCGTTTTTTTTTAATTTTTAAATGTTTTGCTATTTTATATGAATTTGGAAAAAAAAAGAATACAACATATTTTAAAAACATTTTTTTTAAAGGCACAGATAAATTACTGACATTAAGATATTTTAAATGAAGTGTTACAAGGTGGATTATTCCATTTAAAAATTTTGAAAAGTGCTTGTAGAGTGGAGGGGAAAAGTGGTAGACATGTCAATACTATGTTAAAAGATATCCCTATCAAAACAAAAATTAAGGTGTTTCGAGATTTTTTTGTTTTGTCTCGATTTTCTGAAGTGAATACTGGAAAAAAACCCTGTATATTATATGAAGTTTTTATTTTTAGTTTGGTGAAAATTATTAATATTCATACATTAAATATATAAATAAAATATTTTAATTATATATTTATAGTATAAATATATTATAATATAGAAATAAGCGTTTCGTATAAACTTTATTTATACTATAAAGAATGCCCATTATACGTTTCTATATATATTAACACTTTACTGATAGTGAAAATTAACATAATAATACGATATAATCATTGAAAATTTATGTACAAAACTTAATTAACAATTTAAACAATATTAAACTGGTTTTGAAAATGTGCATTGAAAGATACATAAACCCTCAACGGATTTTTCACTTAAACAAACAAACAAATATTTGCGAAGATCTTAAAGGTACATTGGAAGACATGCAATTTCCATTAGCGATGAAATCGCTAATGATCGGTTAATCTGTTTGATATTGCAGATGACGTATCGATTTATATGCACAGGTAATTGTTCGCAAATTAGTTTGCTAATTAACAATCCACTGGACGTAATGAATTGTAAATAGTTTAAAATCATCACATTAATGTTATTTATATATTTGCATTAGACATTTCTATATCCATGATAGCTCTTTAATTGAATACATTTTGATACGCACAAAATCCATTAATCAATTCACTCGATTTAAATTGATTTCTATTGTTTAATTGTTTTTTCCAATAAATTACTAGTAATTTATAATCTAAGTATTATTTGATTTATAAAGTAATCAATTTGACTAGTCTTTCTTTTATAATCAAGATTGATAATTACTTGCAGCATTTATTCAATATTCAGACTTATAGTTATATCTATTAGTATTATCTATTAGTCATAATTATTTATGCGAAGTGTGACAAAATGATGAAAATGTTATTAAAGCATTTAACAAATAATTAGGTTGTAACTAGACTATAATTATCACATTTATAAGTGTTTGTATTTCAATTACAATATAATTACTTGTACACTTATAGCCGATAAGGTCATTTTACACTCAATCTTATCTTTTTGTTTAAATCATCCATAAAAATTGATCTTACAGGTATTAACAGGGATTAACAATTGATTGATATAAAAACTGGCAAACTGATTTAAATCAAAATGTTATTTATAGAAATGCGATTACATTATCAATTAGGAATGTAATGAACTATTCTGAACATAAATATTTAATAACTTTCCGAGATTTTATGATAATTTAATTGATGGATTAACTAGCTTATTATAGTTTCTTTTTAATATGATATTATAGTACGTAATCTTGGCTATTAATTTTTATATAAATACTCATAAAATAAAAACGGAATGCGTTGTTTGAACAATGTCTACACTGGTCCTGATTTATAACAGATCCATCACGACTGTTGGCTTCAATAATATTTGTAAACGTGTTCAAGTGGGCAGCCGGTAAAAAGGCTTGTTTGTCAAGCTCCTGATAACAATTTAAAACGTATTTAGGTAGGATCGTCATCCCACAGGTATTGATCGTTTATATTATTTACAGTACAAACATAGGTTTAAGATATAATTAATAGAAGTAGAATGAGTTGTGTTTTAAAAGAAACACACATTTTACAAAAGAAAAGTTAAATCAATAATAAATTATATTAAAAAAAAAACAATTATCTTAATTTATTTTAATAAATAATTTTCACCTGAGGGCCAATATCACAAAAAAATTATTATTTGCTAATTGTTGTAAAAGCAACCCACGAGCGAAAAGAATATAATGTTCAAAACTACTAAGGTGGGAAAATTAATATTTACTAATTGTCTTTAACAACTACCATTCACAATTCTGTAAAAATAGAATTAAAAAAGGCAGGTTCAAAAATTGAATTAAAAGTACAATTAAAAATGGTAAAATTTACAAAGTGTTCCAGTAAATGATCAAATCGAAAACGTTTATAAAAATGTTATTATTCACTCAGATCTAATATTATTCATTTATTTATTTATTGCTTCCATTACGTAGATCATTAGTCAGTATCTTTATAGTTTTTCTATTATTAGAATTCACTTAATAAATTCCGAATTGTATACATTGATAAGTGATTATGTATCTGATACGAACAAATATTAATTACAAATGTTGCGAATAATATTAATAACAATAATAATAATAATAATAGTAATAATAATAATAATAATAATAATAATAATAATAATAATAATAATAATAATAATAATAGTTTATTTGTGTTGTTAATATAGTAGTTTTACACTTGCCA
>JARJEC010023257.1:0-10933 GCA_030264575.1 Tachinus sp. AB-2021
AAAATTATTAATGTATTACCATCTTAAAATTATAAATATACATGTTATATGAACTTAACTTCATGTCAATTTTTGAAATAAAATCTAAGTATGACATTACATGTCACTTTGACAACAAATCCGAATAAAACTAGTAGTTTAATTATTGTGTGTTATAGTGGTTGGTTATCGGTATTGTCTTAGCAAAAAGCATTGTACTGTAGTCTGCAGAAAAAATACAATAGAAGCACTAGCATATTAGCAGCATAAATTTCCTGTAACACCAAATAGACATTTTTTTCTTAAATTGTTTAGAAAAGTAATGAGAGCTCGTCTAAGAAAACAAGAAAACAAACATTTTATAAATAATGAAAAAGTAGATATAAATGAGCTTGCATATTTTGAGGCATTTCAAAGAATATTTGGATGGTACTAGATTTATGTGAGCACGACTGTAGATAATTAATATCTATTATATAAACTGGACTTCGTATATTTCAAATCACATTTGTTAATGCACGAAATAGAACTAAATAATTCGGTTGAAATTTCTGTGCATGTAAATATTCAAATTTAGCTTCCCATTGACGCCACGACCCGTGCGTTTCTGCGCATGCGATAAATTCCAGGTAACCTGTATAATTTTTGTAACCTTGAGTCAAACTAACAGATTGACATTTGTTGTATTCATTTCATTGCCTACTTTGTAATTGGAATTTTATTAGAAATTTTGCTAGGTTTCCAAGCGCATTTTTAATTTTACATTATTTTTCGAAAGTAATTTGCATATTTTTACATATTTCTTATTATTCATTTTCAATAAATCTCGTGAATTTTATTATACTAAAAAAGAAAACAAAATGGTTCATAAAATACGCAATTAAAACAATATTTGTATTGACAATATTGAAACTTTGAAGACCTCGTAAGACTAAACGAAGAGTTTCTCAGCTTTTTGAAATTAAGATTTTTGTTTTATTTTAGATTACGATTAATTGGCAGGCAAAATTTGCCCGTTTGTCCGACAATTAATCTCTAGCCTGTATAAATTCACATGTTCCACATAAATGCGCTAAATTCAAACGCCTCTTTACATTGTTGGCAAGACTGATTCACGTCGAACTTCTATTTATTTTCTACAGCTTCCTGCACTATTGAAACTAACCTCAATCAACTTCAATTTCCCGCGTAAATTGTTATTGTTCTCATATTTCTCCTTTCGTTACGTCTGCAATTTGTGTTTTCAATACAATTAGAAGTGTTTTTATTTCTATTTAACAAACATTTAAAAACATGATGGATGCACAAGAGATCGATCAAAGGCAACAAGAATTAGTAAAGGAATATGAGGATTTTCTTGATGATGAGGTAGTATTGAACACCATTAATTGTTTAATATTTAAATTAAAACCCTTGTTAATTTTATTAACATTATAGGGAGATCAAGCAAAATATTCCCTACTTGTGAAAAACATGATTGAAGAAAAAAAAACACGTTTAGTTGTTAATATTAACGATCTACGAAAGAAAAATCCTACAAGAGCCAATGCATTATTAACTAACGTTTTTGAGGAACAATCAGCTTTCCAAAAAGCTTTAAATAATTATATATCTACAATAGCTTCTGAATATAAAAATAATCATGAAGATTTTTTTGTTGCTTTTGAAGGAAGTTTTGGTAGTAAACATGTAACACCCCGATCATTACAAGCTAATTATTTAGGAAGTTTAGTTTGTGTGGAAGGCATAGTTACAAAATGTAAGTATTTATGAACGTTACTTTTTAAGTTTTATTATTATGTATGTGATAGGTTCTCTGGTGCATCCCAAAGTCGTTAGAAGTGTACATTATTGCCCTTCTACTAAGAAAATTGAAAATCGAAAGTATACTGATTTAACTTCGATGGATGCATATCCTTCAAGCTCTGTTTATCCCACAAAGGTATATTATTATATTTAATTATGTAAATTACATGTTTTGGGAACACAATAGCTGCAAATATTTGTTTGCTTCAGCAGTGAATATTTTACGCTGGTTTGCGGGAGCCTTAACACAAAGCCAATTTGTTAGAATATAAAAAACATTAACTATTAATTTTTTCTTTGATATTAAAAAATATTACCTTAATTTTCAATTTTTTAATATTTTTATTGATATATGCAAAAACCAATTATTATATTCCAATTTGTTTTCTTAATAAAAATTTTAAAAATGTGCGTCTGTAGGACTTTATTTTGTCTCTTTTGTTTTTATTGTTACTTACAGGAAATTTAAATTGATGCAATCTAAAAGTGACATAAATTAGTATTTAAAATTTTTTTTTGTAATTTTTATGTCAAAATTATGTTTAATAATTTTTTTAACTGCTGGTTTGACATATTCGGTACTGCCTTTGCCGAACATTTGCAAAAGTTAAGCAACGTTAGACTCGGGCAGTACTTGATAGATATTGGAGGCAAATTTTTAGAGTAAGAAGCCGTAACTCGAACACACATAACTATATAAACACGACTGAAGGACCTTGTAGTTGATAACCAGTTGGATAAAATACACTACTAGTTTTTTTTTAATTCCTTTAGAAATCCTTATTATATTTAGAAAAAATATGTGTTTGAAAATAAGTTTACAATAACTGATATTTAAAATCATCTTTTTTTAAATTCTTTGCCGATTATATTAGAAAAATAAAATAAAAAATTTGATTATTTGTTTTTAGTTCAAATGCAAGCTATCCATTGGTTTATACAGCAAGTGAATTGATAACTGATAAGCATGTTAACAATGTTTTTGTCAATGAAGTTTGTGATAACATTACTGACAATTAAATCGGGCATTTGGAGCAAAATTGTAAATTTCATATTAATGTTAAAGATAAATATTATTATTATTAATATTATTATTATTATTATTATTATTATTATATACTGTTTAAGTTGTTTTTCATGATATAATCTTTACAAGTACATCTCATGTATATTAATGATTCTCGCAAATTTGTTCTTTTTTTGTGGAAAACACAAAAGCGCGTTAGCTCAAAATCAATCAAAGTTAATCCGATCATCACTTGATATTAGCTTTGATAATCTAGTTACTCTACTTTAAAATTATAAATTTCTCTGTATAGTACTTCTTGAAATTTCTAGCCCACTATATATACACATTTGTGTTTTTGGGTATTGTTCATCTTTCAAAACAAAGATATCTTTTAATGTAAAATATTTGGAATTATATATTATTATTATTTATGACTATTTTTATTAACAAAATATAAATATTAATAATACTAATGAATCTTAAAATTTCCTTTTAGGATGAAGAAGGTAATTTATTAGAAACTGAATTTGGCCTTTCAGTATATAAAGATCATCAGACCGTGTCAATTCAAGAAATGCCTGAAAAAGCACCTGCTGGACAGTTGCCTAGATCTGTTGATATTATTTGTGATAATGATTTGGTCGATAGATGCAAGCCAGGCGATAGAATTCAGGTGGTGGGTGCATTTCGTTGCTTACCAAACAAAATCGGTAGCTTTACTACTGGAACATTCAAGTATAAATTATTTTATTATCATTCGCTAAAATTATTAACCAATGTGTTTTTAGAACAATTGTAATTGCCAATAATCTAACATTATTAAGCAAAGAAGCAAATCCAATGATCTCTCTTGAAGATATACAAAGATGTAAAAAGCTTGCTGAGAAAAATAAGAATATTTTCTCATTATTATCAAAGTCATTGGCTCCATCGATTCATGGACATGATTATATTAAAAAGGCCATTTTATGTTTACTACTTGGAGGTGTTGAAAAAGTTTTACCAAATGGTACTCGTCTTAGGGGTGATATTAATATTTTATTAATTGGAGATCCTAGTGTTGCAAAATCTCAGCTTTTACGATATGTCTTATGCACTGCACCTCGTGCTATTCCAACGACTGGTCGAGGCTCATCAGGTGTTGGTTTAACAGCAGCGGTAACTACTGACCAAGAAACTGGTGAACGTAGATTAGAAGCCGGTGCAATGGTATTAGCAGATAGAGGTGTTGTATGCATAGATGAATTTGACAAAATGACTGATATGGATAGAACAGCTATTCATGAAGTTATGGAACAGGGGAGAGTAACAATAGCAAAGGCTGGTATTCATGCTAGTTTGAATGCTAGGTGTTCAGTACTAGCTGCTGCTAATCCTGTTTATGGAAAAGTATGCATATATTTGATTTGACATTCAATTTGAATTTATAAATCAATTTTTAGTATGATCAATATAAAACACCAATGGAAAATATTGGACTGCAAGATTCATTACTTTCACGTTTCGATTGTCTCTTTGTGATATTAGATACTGTTGATGAAGATCAGGATTCAAAAATATCAGATCATGTTGTCAGAATGCATAGATACAGGTAAAACAAAAATTAAAAAGCTGTAGATAAAATGTTAATGTTGTTATTATAGAAATCCATTAGAACAAGATGGTGCAGTTTTACCAATGGGATCCAATGTTGATATGCTCAGCACACAAAATCCTGATGATATTAATGGTCCAAAAGAAACTCCGATTTATGAAAAATATGATGCATTGTTACATGGTTCCAGTCGCAAGAAAAGTGATAAAATTTTAAGCATTGATTTTATGAGAAAATACATACATTTTGTTAAAATCACAAAACCTGTACTTACAGAGGAAGCTTCAATCATAATTGCCGATGAGTATGCAAAATTGCGTTCAGAAGATATGATGGAGAATCAGGTTGCTAGGGTAAGAAAATACATGAACTGACCATGCAATCATCCTTAATTTAAGTATGTAGGTTGAGAACTATTCTTAGTTTTTCGTATAGTATTCTAGCTTTATTTAGTTAGATATGGGCGTGAAAGTTTTTAGTGTCAAATCAATATGTGGTGAACTAACTTACCGGGACGAAAATTGTTATCTTTTCTAATTTAATAAGGAGTATCTGTGGTTAAGTTAATACCTTTAACCATCAATTTTGTAATTGTTTATTTGGACATCAACAATAGAATTTTCACAACCTATTACTCAAAATCATTTTCTTTTTGTTTTGTTTATGTAGGTATGATTAAAATAAGGAAATTAATTAAATAATAATTATAGGGGTCGGATATGATTATAAAAATATGAAACAATTAAAATTTGGTATAATAAAGTATTATAATTATGTGTTGTATTTTCATCCCGCCGCAATCGCAAAGCCAGTTTATAAGTTACTTCCTAAAGCAATTTTCATAATTTTGCCAATTTGATTTTCAATCTGTGTCTGTGTTAGGTTAGTGACAATTTAAATAATGTAGATATTTTTAATGCGAACAATACATAATTATGAAGGTCCGGACCATGATTGTATCGTGGCTCGGACCTTCGCGACGCGTAGAAGCGATAAAATTATAACACACCTATTAGCAGGGTGTAACTGCGTGATGTATCTCAGCAACGGTAAAAGTTAGAATTGTTCTGACATCAGAACTGTTTTCCTCATTAGAGTCCATCTCATAAAGCTAGTCAATCTCCAATATCCACTTCATTCTCGAATACAAACAATGCCAATCCTATGCCATCAGTTCCTCTTTGCCAAACTTCACCCATTTTGGGTATGCAACCCCCATTTACCCCTACAAACCTTTGATGTGAGGATGGCCAATTGTACATTCTTACCTCGAATAAAAATGGCTCTGGAAATTATCCAGTCTGTCTGTCAACTATCCAAGCACGGACTTATGAAGGTGCAATTGAAAAATGTAAATTTGTTCATGTTTCTTTTTCTCTAAAAATTTACATTGTTGCAAAACACGCTTAAACTGCTTAGTTAATACTAAATATTTTATATTTTCTATTTATATTAAAATTTTGTCTTAAAGATTTATTTTTATTGCGTTGTCCAAGTAGAAATTATATACAATAATAAATCAGTCATCGCTAAGGGGATGAGAAAATTTTGATACTTTCATTGTTTTTCACTCCAAATCATCATTAAAATAATAATAATCCATTTTTTTATTAGGTGGAACAACTGTTTGATATAGTTTCAGTATTTTAAAACTACTAATTAATAACATTAAAACAATTTTTCTTATATATTTTTTAAAATTTTGAATCATGGTATATGATTTTCTTTGAGAATTTTCCTATTATGTGTATAATAATTATATAACCTATATTTGTTTAGACTCAACCTGTAACAGCCAGATCTTTAGAAACAATGATTCGTTTAGCTACTGCACATGCTAAAGCAAGAATGTCACGTACTGTTGATTCTGAAGATGCATATGCGGCAATAGAGTTAGTACAGTTTGCATACTTTAAAAGAGTGCTGGAAAAAGAGAAGAAAAACAAAAGAAGGCATAATTCTGAAGATTCTGATGAAGGAGAATCAGATAATGAACAAAGAAATAAGCGTACAAGGGTACATATATAAATTTTTCAATATATTTCTGTTTTATTAAACTTCCATCTCCCATTTTCAGACTAAAGATTATTCTGATAGTGAAGTCATGCCTACCCAAACTACAAGGAGTCGAAAAAAGTCTACTACTGATGAATCACTGGCTGAAACCACCACTGTGCCCGATGAGACTACAACTGTTGTAGAATCTGAGGAAATGGAAGTAGATTCTATACCAACATTTATTGACGATGAACGGTATATTCCTAAATTGATAATATATGTTTGAAAAACTAAAAAAATGTTTCTTGTAGATTGTCCAATTTCAAAATAAATTTACAAAAAGGTTTTCGTGAGAATCGTGTGCAGTCTCTAAGCATGTCTAAAGTGAAGAAAATTGTCAATGATGGAAACATTAAAACATTTACCGCTGCAGAAATTAAAGCTGCCATTGAACGCATGACTGATGATAATCAAATAATGGTTGCAGATGATAATGTTTTTCTTATTTAATTTAATACATACATTTCACATTACGTATTTAATGATAAAGTAACTACAAAATATCTGTACCGTATTTTTATATTTCACATTTAATTTAAAACTGTAACTAATAATTAAAATTGTTTTTTAAGGTTATTTTTCTCTTTTGGCTATCAGCCATGAGATCCTTCAGAAATTAATATATTGGATTGTTGAGTACCTGTCTAGAGATTAAATCAGCATAATAGAAACATCGATCAAGAAATTGTTATTCTATTCCTCAGAATATACTTCAACGAGCTCATTTTGTTTGTCGTTTGGAATAGTGTAGGCATTTATTTAACATATACAATTAGTAAAACTTCCTATGTTAACTCTTCATCAATGAATACATTACATACTTTAATATATTTTTAATATATTAATAAACTTAACGAGTTAACTGTTTATTACAAATCTAAAGATCATTTAGAATAACTAATTAGCACAAGCATTGAAAATAAGATACATTTGTCACATGAGCTGCTATAACAGCTTGTCCGCTGTACAAATCATTTCGACTCGCTCAATTTATTTGGCTATTGCACAAATTTGGAACTGCTCTATTTTAATTTTAATCACATATAATTTTTTTCAAACTTGTCCGTTTATAATATAAATAGTGTAGTTATTTAATAAACTAGTTTGTTCACCTTACAATTAGCGAGTGTTCATAAATTAAGAAGTTTAAACATTTTGTTGACTTTGAGCGACTGAAATTTTTACCAGAGGAAGTAAACATCTTTTAAAAAAAGTAAATTGACAGTTTTATTTTCGTTTAAAATTAGCCTAATAGCTCTACACCAGTTCATTAATTTGGTTATTATTAGTTCCACCAATAATTATAATTCCTGATGTCTAATAAACTAATAATTGAAATATCAGCAAAAATAATTCTATGAAAAATAAGAGTGTGCTTCAGTAACATTTTCAAAACTATATTTTTTTGATTTAAATTTTTATAACAATGACTTTATTTGTGCATTAAATTTAATGAATATAAAAATTATCAAATTGTACATTTTGCATACGATGATTTAGAATCATTTACTTGCGTCTGGCAAAACCGCACTTCAGATTTTCTAACGAGCTCGTGTAGACCAAGGTTACTAAAATTATATAGGTTACCTGGATTTTAACGCAAACGTAAGAAAGTTCGGTCGTGACAAAGGAAGACTACATTTGAATATTTACATGCATATGCATGTATTTAAACGAAACTTTCAACATAATTTATTTTTAACAAAATTTAGTTTTATTTTGTAAATTAACAAATGGGATTTGAAATAAATGAAAAACAATTGATTTTTTTGCATATAAATAAATATTAATTATGTACATTTATAAAAACATATTATAATTTTAATGTACAAAATTCAAAGTCAATATTTAAAATTAGTTTATTAAATACTTTAAAAACATTATTTTCAGACTTTTCTAAACATTAGAGAAATAAATATATTTTTTAAGTACAAACATTTTGGTAGAAATGTTTTATCCAAATTTGTTTACAATGATTATTTAAATGTTTTAGTTCCTTCAAGTCATAAAAATTTATTAAAAATTAGTGTACAACTATAAATGAACAACTTCTATAACAGGACAATTTTGCATGCACCGTAAAGTAGCCTCTAATAAGCACTTGTGCCCAATATAATTTTGTAATATTTGTCCTAAAACATCTCTGACAAAAGGGTCTTTAATTTAATATAATTAATTGAGGTACGTGTTTTTATCAGAATTTTTGGCTTCATTAGATAGAGCCTTCTACAAATGATTGAAATTTTTGTTTTTATATTTTAATGTTATATTATTCTCTTTAATATTATTTTGTTTTTATTTTTTAAATTTTTTTTATTAATTTGATACGAATAAAATTCTTTGCTTTATAGATTTATTTTGTTATACGTGCTCGAGTTATTAACATTTTGTAAGTTTGTGAGACTTAATAGCCAATACGCATTTTAATTTTTTACTGTTTTTTAATAAAATAAAAATATTTTAAATTTAAATATTTGATACGAATAAAATTCTTTGCTTTATAGATTTATAATTGTTTTATTAATTGAAAAAAATTAAGTGTACAAACCTGCGCCTGCCGCTGTTATTTTTTATAATGTGTTAAAAAGGTAAAACGATGATATCTTGTTTTTACATTTACTCCAAATAAATTACTAGCATTAGACTCAAACATACTAGCACCTTACATTGACTGGACAGTAACAAAAGATCCAATCGAATCAATCACTATCCAATAATATCAAAAATGCAAGTGATTACAAACCAGACAAAATCAATAACATCAAGAAGAAATTTTAAACTCGTAAATTGGGCTATTGCTAAAGGACATTTAGCTTTAAATAATCTCAAATCTTTATATAGTGCAGAAAATTGTGAAATATACAAAGCAGCTTGCCACATCGGAAGGAAAACTATACATAAAGCCAAACAAGACAGTTGGCACAATTACTGCGAACAAAAATGTTAAAAAGACACTGAGAGTAATAAAAGCATTTCACGGAATAACAAAAACACAAGACAAAATCAATAATGATATTTTGCTAGCAGAAGCTTTCCTCAAACAAATAATACCTGATTACACATCACAAAACAAAATAACCATCGATACCTCACTAAGACCATGACACCCACTAGAAGAATCTATTAACATAAGAGAACTAGAAAATGCCATAAAAACTAAAAGAAACACGTTTCCCGGAATTGACGAAATAAATTATCAAATAATCAAATACCTCATATACAATAATTTGTGGGAAACCGAGACCATAATAGATCGAATGAAAACATGTAATATAATCCTAATTAAAAAGAAGAAACCCACATCTTACAGACCAATTGCCCTTTTACCAAAACAATTATAAAAAACCGACTAAACTGCATAATCAAAACAGATCAATTAATAACTAAAAATAGTTATGGATACCGACAAAACAGAAGTATAATAGATGCCATATACCACTTCATTACCGATCATACGATTACATATCATAAACATGAAATCACGTCGGCAGCTTTTATAGACATAAACCAAGCATACGATCATGTGCACATTCCAACGCTTATCAAAATACAAATTAAACAAAACATACCACCTCTATTCATAAAATACATTCAATCATTAGTAACAAATGGGATATACACCATGACATCAAACAATCACAAAATCATCCGAATATGTAAACACTAGCAAAATATTGAAAAATTTAAAAATTAAAATAATACAATATGCAGACGACATAGTGATTTACACAAGCAACTCACAAATAAACAAAAACACAACTAAGCTTCAAATCAACTCAAACACTCAAAAACTTAATCTAAGATATAAATCCAAGTAATTGTACAATCATGCATTTTAGCAAAAAACATCGACACACCAGAACACGAGACGGAAGAAAAATACCAGTATCAGAAGAACACAAATTTCTTGGCACATCGCTTGACAGAAATATGAATTTCAACAAACATAAAAGAAACTGTAGATACAAATATACTGAAAGCTCTAACATCATCAAAAAAGGGCACTAAACAAGAATCGATGCTAAACATTTACAAAACCAAAAATACATTACGGCCTACTCATATATGCTATAACAGCCTACAAACAATACAAAACACCTGCTCCAGAATATGTCTAGGAGCTGTCAACACAACACCAATTGATGCCCTACTCGGCAAATCCAGAGAACTTTCAATTCAATTACAAATAAAACTAAAAATAGCCACATACCTCTCAAACAAAACAATTAATCAACATATAAAAAATAATTTAGAGCACTTTATAAAACGCCGTAACCACGTTTACTGGAGAAACAAAACAAAACCAATAGATATTATAGCATACAACAAACAAAGTTACAAAAACTCAGATGTTCCAACCGACCTTGCTGTACATCATATCCCCTTATTAGAAACCCAATCAAAATTTACACCAATATTCCTACCATTACATCCAAATCCATAGACAAAACTCATTGAAGAAACAGATGAAGAACACAACAAGATAT
>JARJEC010023259.1:0-11043 GCA_030264575.1 Tachinus sp. AB-2021
CATATAACTGTTGCCTTGTACATATTGCGTCAGTAAAATTATACTCTTATATACTCTTATAGTTTAATAATATCAGACTATAAAGGAACACTTGTTGTCGTTCCCAATAGAATAGCTGCAAAAATTTGCAACTATTAGAAAACTGTATGCCTATAAACCATTTTCTAAAAATCATGAAATAACAGTTAGTATATATTTGATATACTAACTGCTAGGCTCAGTGTTCAAATATGATTAGAAAAAACAATAAAGATCAATTACGGATCAAATCTGTAAATGATCCTTCTGTTTTCTACCAATTTCTGTACTAATATTTAATTAGAATAAAACTTTATTCAGTAGATACTTCACTATAATTATTAAATCGAAAATATAGAAATTAAACTTTAAAACTTACTACTTCCACCATCTATCTTTCAGAATTAAGTGTTTTCTCAAAACAACCAAAAAAACTTTCATAAAAACACAAAGCGTTCTGCGCGCATATTTCTCCTACAACATCGTGGGCCCAAAACTAGTCACTAAACACAGTTTGATGCCATTCTTCAGCCCAATTGAGTCTTCTATTTTAGTTTGATGGTACGGTGAAGTAGAGTAAGAGTAACTTACATACATACAGACAGACATTTTTCTAAAAACCACTATTTTAGACTTGGGGACCTCCAAAACGTATATTTCCATTGAAATCTCAGTTTCAAATTTTTGGTATGAATCCAATACTTTTGCCTATGTAAGGGAAAAAGTTAAAAGGGATATATTGATTTTATAGACTAAAAATTATAAAGACTAAAAAAAATATGGCAAATACTGTAAACGCAGACAAGGAATGCTCCATAAAAAGATAGAGTTCGACAATGGCACTAAGTGGCCCAAAGTGCGTTACCTGTGGCACTGATTATCAGATTTCTTGCGCCAGAAAGAATGAAGACATTAAAATTTTTGAAATGACCATATATACCATTTAATGTGCCGTAAACCAGTTATCAGTGACAGCAACCAGAATGCGATCATTGTAACAACACATACCCAGTTAACAGGCAAAGAAACCTTAAAAATTGAATCAATGGAAGTAAGGTATTTACATCAGCTATTAGAGCACAAGTACATAATAATTAAAGATCTGAGAGATCAAATTTATTTATTAAATAGAACAATAAATATAATGGAATCATGCACGACATCTGTTAAAATAATTCAGACAATACGCTTAACAGGAACTCAAGTCACTCCATCTACAATGCAAAACCAGCAATAAAAATAAAACAGAAATCTAATAAAATAAACACAGAAGAATTAAATGAAACGAAACTAAATAGCAACAAAATTCCATCGACCGCAAATAAATTCAGCGATATAGATCTCGGACAATTCAAATAAAATAAAAAACAAAAGTAACCGGTAATCAGTACCAACAATAATATAAATAAACATACACATAACGCAAAGGGGAAATTACTGGAACAGGAGTGACAACAGAAACACAATTTCAAGCTGTTAAACTTGATAAAAAGCGTGGTTTCGTGCATCATGCTACAGTATAAATATGCCCGAAGAAGTACTAATGGAAAGACTAAACAAACAACTTAATAAAACAGATTTTAAATGCGAAAACATAAAATCTAATCATCCACACCCTACTTTTAACAGCTTTAAAATGTCAGCGGATATATCGCTCCTCGACAATTTTAGTATCAAATTTTTTTTCGGAAGAATTGAAAACAAACAATACACAGTACCTGGTAGTTACAACATCTTTACCATCTATACAACTAAGTATTAGTAAAAATCACGACGAGGACAGTAACCGTTTTCATAGTAATATGAAGGAAATCACAAATAAACTTTTTTGTTTTGTTTGATGGAAAATAAACTATCGTCTAGAATTCTGTTTATCAGCGAGCATTGGACGAACAACGTACAAGCAAGTGTAACAAATATATGTAATTATACTCTTGTGTCAATATTCTGTCGTGATTAACATATACACGGTGGCTCAGCTATATATCAAATCTAACTAAACGCATTAGACAAACAAATTAATATCTTAAAACATTTTGTTTGATATGTTTAACTCTTATGAAATTAAGGCATTAGTTATAATTTCGCCACGCAGCTAGATTATTTAGTTACAAATATAAAACAAAATTATGCTCATCAAGTGCAAGATTTTTTCTTATTCTGATCATATGAACCAAATATTTTCATGTCCCATAAATTTAAAAACCTCGACCACAATAAAGCGGGATACAAAAAACATAAAAACTCGAATTTTTAATCAAAATACTGTGTCATAATTTTGCAAATAGCTTTATTCATCATTACGATTTGAACAATGAATTTCAAAATATAAATGATCATTTTCAAAGCTTCTGGAACTATTTTAAGTGGTGCCTAGATAAAACTTGCCCACAAACTTTTATTGCAGTAAATATTAAGAACCGCAACATAAGTAAACGAACCAAAATATAATTCAATGATTTAAAGTTTTTAAACTGCTTGCAAAAATCAGTTAAAATTCCTGAAATTACATTATCATTTCATGACTTAAAGGCTAAGTTTAGATATAGTATTTTTTGCAATAAAAAATTAAATAAGAAAAACTAATCAATAATTCTTGTAATCGAACTAAAATGATCTGGAATGTTATAAATAATCGAACAGGCTCTCAAAAGTAAAAAAATGTCAGCATTGAGATAGCCTATGATAACAATATAGTGAACGATCCAAAAAAGTAAGTAATATACTTACAAATCATTTTGTAACAGCTGCATCAAAAAAAGGTATTGATCAGTTTGGTGCTAATATTCGCTATGAATACACTTATAATGGGCGCACAAACGACAAATCAATGTATTTCATGCCAATAATAGAAGAAGTATAAATATTATATCAAACTTAACAAATAAAACATCTAAAGCTGTTAATTAAACATTGCAAGTAAATATTGCAAGTACAACATTTCACCAATTTTAGCTGATATAAAAAATCAATTAATTCAATTTGGACAATTTCTAGAATTATTAAAGAAAGGTAACGTAACCAGTTTTTAAAAATGATAACACCCAACTTCCTGAAAATTACAGACCTATTACGCTGATAAGTTGGTTTTCAAAAATTATAGAAAAAGCCGTAATCACAGAATTACCGATTTTATCAATAAATATGACTTATTTGCAGATAGTTAACATGGATTTCGGGTTTGGTAGATCAACTGAAACCGCAATCGTATAATTCAAAGCATACATGACAAACTTGATAAAGGCAAACACGTCATGATACTGGGTTTTGATCTATCGCTGGAATTCGACTCCGTGATTTATTGAGAATAAAATTGGAGAAACTAGGAATTCGTGGAACTTTCGCTTATTTCCTATATAACAGACAGAAACATTAATGTTAGCATCAATAACGTGGAAACAGATAAACATTTGATTAAACTACAAGACGGTCAAGGTTCAGTGCTAGGTCCACAAATTTTCGTACTGTTCATTAATGATATACAACTTTATATTAAGAACGGAGAGCTATACATATACGCAGATGACTCCACAATAATTATAGAAGCTGAAAATTTAGATAATCTAATAACTAAAATGTAAAGCTATTATTGTGGAGTTTACAAATTGGTGTAATAAAAGCAATCTAATTATAAATTTGGAAAAAATTGCGAGTATATATTTTAATAATAAACATAATATAAGATCAAACATAAATATACATGAAAACATTGGTATGAGCATTTCAACATTCATTAGGTGTCGTTATTAATCAAGATCTGAATTGGGGAGCACATATAGGCTCTATTTGTTCTAAGTTATCTAAAGCCACTTTTGCTATAACAAACCTTAAAAAGAACTAGATACAGCACAAATCATGTCGGCTTAATATGCAATGGTATATTCAGTAATTAAATATAATTTAATTGTTTGGGGACAGTCAATTAACATACAACGTGTCTTTGTACTTCAAAAAAGGATTGTGGATCCTTTTTTTACAGTATTCTTATATTTGTTTATCAAAATAAAAGTAAATTTAATACAAATATTAATAACAACAACCATAAAATATATATATATATATATATATATATTTACAGTATTCTTATATTTGTTTATCAAAATAAAAGTAAATTTAATACAAATATTAATAACAACAACCACAAAATCCGAAGCGCAAATGATATCTACATTAAAAACACGTCGAAATACAAAAAATCTCCAAATTGCGCCGCTAGTTGTTTGTTTAGCAAGTTACCTACGAATATTAAAACTGCTAAAATTATTTCTATATTTAAAAAGAAGTCAAGAAAACATTTAATATCTAACTGCTTCTACACATTAGATGAGTAATGTTTAAACATTATTTATACTTATATATGTATGTCAAATTTATTTATGTAAGTAGTTAAATTTTTACATGACACGTCAAACCTAGTGTATTTTATTTGACCGATAAAGATTATTATTCTCTATTTTACAAATATACACAGTTTTTACTGGCGACAGAAAGAGTACAATTCCGTACGACACGTGTTGAGTAAAACTGCTTTCTACAACTCAATGTATGTGTATTGTGGTAGTTCTAATTGAAAAGTTTTCAAATTGTCATGCAACTTTTTTGGTATTTGACCTGTGGCAGATATAATTATCAGTACAATAATTACTCTCTGTACTGCTGATTTTTTTTATTTCGATGTTTAGTTAGTGTTGTGTTAATTTTGGTTTGTAGATGTTGTAAATCTGTGTTCATCGTATTATGAAAAAAAAATATGTGTTGATAGCTTTAAACAAGAATTTTGCTGTCAGTTTAGTTTTTATTAAATTTGTGATCCGTTTACAATTTATATTATTATTATTATTATTATTATTATTTATATTATATATTAAATTTTAAGCATTCGAATATATCATGAAAATTGGCATCTTATGAAAAAAAACCCATGAATAACTTCTGTGTGTTGCCTTTTTTTTATGAAAATCGGTATAATTAGATGTAAAAATGAATATAAAACTGTGCAATACTTATTAATTATAATTAGATGTAAAAATAAAAATAAAATTGTACAATAGTCACTAATTTTAATTGAATTGAAACGTAATTACTGCAGTTGTTAGTTTTACATTGTAAAAGCAATGCGCGTATTGTATATTATAAATTATTATTGTATATTAATACGCAACTAGGCTGTTAGTGATCAAACAGATAATAGGCAATTGTCAATAATTCAAACGTTAAACTTTTAATACAAGTGTATTGATTATTCCACAAATAAAGCTAACTAACATACTCACATATTTGATACATTAATGGATAAATACCATTACGGGTAATAATTATCTATATAATTTAATATTAAACGTGAAAGCTTAATTGTTAGTTATACGACACATAATGTTTTGTTTATTAATAATTGCAACGTTCGATTACTCATCTATGAAAAGTGATGATGAAGTAGTTGGCGGTTAATGAATATGAATGGGATTTGGGCGCTAATTAGAAGTGATACAGCGCCATTAGAAGGGTGAAAAGGGTCGTGATTAGAATGAGAACTAAATATTACTGTTGCAGTTAGGTGGTTCAATGCAATGTTGTGCTTAATTGCGTATCTGTACCTTTTCAAGGAACAGAATTCCGGTCACCTTTGGTAATTAGATAAACTGGACGCTCTTTGTCTATGGGCGACAATGCATTATTTAATGTGTAGTGGAACCGATTTTATTTGCTATTCACAAATTGTTTTAGCAGTTACATAATACTAAATCTACTACTCGATTAAAAATGTTACATATTGTACTTTGCAATAGTTAATTGGATATTTTTGTCAATTATTGATTTATTTCTACATAAACAATTGAGAATAATTATCGTAATTATCAAAATTATAATCGTAGCCATACTTAAAATAATTAATTATGTTCTTGTAGTGTTTAATTATGTGAAATAATGATTATCTTTTTAAGAACAAATAGAGCAAGCAAATATGGCAATATTAAAATTTTTATCAAGTGTTACTTTAAAGACATTAATAAGAATTCGGGATTTTAAAAAAAGTAATATTGAATTTAACGCTTCTCGTATTGATCAATTATGTCAATGTCAGAAGTTATTAAGTAACAATCTTTAAAGTTATAGTTAAAAAGTTAAATCTTTAGAAAAATGTGATTATTTATAACTGCCTCCCCCTTCTGTGCTATTTTAGCTTTTAGTATTTTCCTAATCAGTTCATTAGTCTGCTTTTTGTAATTATAACAATGAAACAATTATGTAGTAAGCTTTGTTCAAAGATATGTAACTAAAGCCTATTAGTATTACACATTTGTGGTATTGTGTAAACATGTCAAATACAAAAACAAAATTGGCAATATTAAGGCCATTTATTTATTTTTGTACATATTTACCTAAAGATTATGCGCACAAATTCTGAAATATCAATTATAGTAAATATAGAGAAGAAGAAAGCACATTAAAAATTACGAAGAAATAGTAGGTGATAAAATTTTGAAAATTGCGTAAAATTATTTGCAAATGTAAATTAATGTTTAGAAAGTAGAGAAATATTCACCATTATTTGCAAAATATTGAAAATTGTATTTTTTTTCATGATGTGGTTCGTCAAATCACCTTGCACTTCAGTCTTGATAGTCTTATTGTGCATATCTTACGTGTAAGTTTTGTCTTTCTCTACGAAGTAGAGGTAGAGAATAGAGTTTTTGCCAAACAATTGTCGTCAGGAACAACAATTTAAACAAAATGCAAAATACAATATTGGACCTTGTATCATGACTGCCATTTTTATAGTACAACTCAAAAGTAGTTATATTTTTTAAATTAAATAGCAATAGGTCGTAAATATACAAACCCATGACAAATATTGTTTGATTTAAATACATTTCGATAAGAACCTCGATACGGAATGTTGAACATGGTTCATATTGCCAGTTTTTATGTCAACTAGTTTATTTAAATGTGAACTCCCATGTTGTGATACCAAACTAAGTAAGAACTGAAATGAACTCAATGTCTAACATTTTTAACACACAGTGCAATTTTGAAGAAGCCTGCTTAATATGAACATTCCAAGTAAAAATATCATTAACTATTATACCAAAACATGTACTAGTCTTAGTCAATTGTTGACTTCGTTGGAAGTTATACAAATTGATACCATTTTTAAAGAATGTTTAGGGAGTTTTTACAATTTTCAAAAATGACCGTTAGGGGCACAACCAAGTTTAAGTTTATAATTTCAAATGAGACCATAGGTCATGTGTACCGTTCGATAGGTAATTAAAAAAACAACTTTTTTTGGGAAAACTTATTTCTAAATATTAAAAACCCCAAAAAAAACATTAGAATAAATTCATATATTTTACTCTTAAATGAGAAAACAAGCCATGCGTGTGATCGGATTTTTTTTTTAATAAACAAGTTTTGATAGAAATTTTTTTTGTAAAAGGTTCTGTTTAGGAATAAAACAAAAATGTAAGTGTAAAATTTTAATTCAAAAGATTTTGTGGTTTCTTTTTGTTAAATGTGCTTCTACAATGTTTTTTATAAATGATGTCTGTTTTAATTATCTATCCATTAGAATAGTATGCATATTGATTGACCAATATAAAACTTGCTGACAAGTTTAGTACTATTCATTTGTTTTAAAATACGTATGGGTATAGATATAGTATAGGTATAGGTATAGTATCATTGAATGGATATTTAAAAACTTTTTTTTTTCAAATTTGCAGTGGGTATACACAGTTTACCAGAAAAATACCACAAAATCATTTGAATTAAAAAAAAATGAGACTTTCAGCATTTAATTTATAGTAAAGCCGCACCCCGTACAAAAAAGTTTTTCAAGCAATACTTGTTTAATTTTAACTTTTCTATATAATGACATCACATGGCCTACTTTCTTGTTTAAAAAGTAAAATAAAAGAATTTGTTCAAATCATTTTTATAATTGTAAACTTAAATTTTTTAAAAGATAATATATTTGAGAAATATTACAAAATCCACAGGGTCTATAAAAAATACAATACTCATTAAACAAATTTACAAAATAAATAAAATTCCCGATAAATTATCAATTTTTTGACAAGATTTCGCATTTAAAAGAATGTATAAATAAAATTATTATTTTAACAAACATTTATTTAATAAATATGTTATATTATATATTATGAGTAAAATTTATTCTAGTCAAGATTTTGTCGAGATTTAAGATCGAGATCGAGATAATCTCGTCTCGTCTCGTCTCGACAGAACTTCTAGTAATAAAAATGCATAACTGCAGAATAAATGTAAATTTTTGAGCAAAAATAGTAAACATCTCGCAAAAAGTGTAAAAATTAATAAACAAATGCAAAATTCCTAGAAAACTAGGAAAAACGTTAGAATCCGATCAGAAATTATAAAAAATCCTCAAAATTATAAAATGTTCATACCAACAATAAAATGTAGTGTATACTAGAAAAATTAAAAATTCTATAAAAAAATTTAAAAATGTAGATTAAACAAAAAATGTAAAAATTGGTAAGAGTTTCCAACAAATATCCAGCCAATTACAATCTTTTAACTAAACTTTCAGCAATAAATTCTAGTTTTATTTACTACAAAAAATCGAACAAAGTAAAAATTGAAAAAACTATAATGAATCCTAGAAAAAAATAAAATTCTATGAAAAATGTGAAAATCTGGCAGTTAACAAAAGAAACGTTAAAATTGGTACATAATTTGAAAAAGGAGAAATAATATTAGGATTCATTCATTAACTATACAAAATGGGGCCAATTACAAAATTATTTTGCCAAAAATGACATAATATAAAAAATAATAATTTTTTAATGTTTATTATTGGATTTTGCTGCAGTTTTGACGCTAAAAACTTTTAGTTTTATTAAGTCTATCTGTCTCCGTTTTTGTATTAAACTAATTAATCGCAATAAATATAAAATAATAAAACTCAATTAAAAAAATCAAATGTATTCAATAATAAGAATATGTCAAAATGAAGCGATACTAAAGCAACAATCCAAAATGCAAAATTTATATTAGGTTTTATAAATTTTGCGAAGAAACAAAAACTATTTTTTGTTTATTTAAATTATAATATTTTAAGTTGATTTTTGTATACAAATTTAAAAAAATAACTTTTATTTAGTAACAAACTTATATAAATGTATTGTTCATTTACAACTTATAAGTAGCGTTTTGTTGGTATTGCCCTTAAGTCTTACTATATAAATATAAAATAAAAGAAAAATACTAGCATGTCGAAAAGATATCATTCGTTACAACATGATCGGATTTGCTACGACACGGTCGAGTTTGATCGTTTGTTCATAAAACTATATTTCATTTGATTAAATTTGATATAGGCTCAATAGATTGCTAGTTTATTGTGTTATAACAAATATAATATCATTTTAATGAATAATAACTGCATATTATTACATATACAACAGCATATTTTGTAAATAACCTACTTTAATATTAATATTCTTCGTATAGCGGTACTTCCTTCCTTTGTATTAGTTTGTAACACAAAATATTTATATGGAAAAAAATATCAAAGTAGAACAATTGAAATAAATAATTATCAAACATTTAATATGATAAAGACTGCTTGTGCCCTATATTTAGAAGTTCACTTTCCACAAAACCCATCAACTAGATGTGTTTGCACAGTTAATAGTGTAGTGAATATGGGAACTTCTATAGTAGTTTCTAGACACCGTCTAGAGCTCTCAGTCAAGTTTTTATATTTTAAGAACCAATTGCCAAATATATGTACAAGAAATGATCTATCTATAAGTTAATAATGTTTAATATTTCCTACGGGTAGAACGCAAATTGAAAATAATATTATTGCAGTAATAATAATATTATTATTATTTATTGGTTTTAAAAGTATATATGTATATATATAGAATTATAATACTGCATATGTATATAAGAGGTTATTTAATTTTTGTTTACATTGGAAATGATTTATTAAATCCAAATAACTATTTTCAATTCGCCTAAGTAATTCACTAACATGATTTATTTTTTATCTTTGTTGTATTTACATTTGTTCTTTTATATTTTGTTATATTATGCACATAGAAGATTAATATCTATACAAGCCTTTTGTCGAGAGAACCAATTCAATCTGTTAATGGTTGTCTAGCGTTTCAGCCGTCAAGTGTGCTACCTATATATAGTTGATTAAATCTAAAGAAAGTAATGTGATCCTACGGAAGGGTGGATATCATTGTTAAGAATGTGCTTTCGTAAAACCTACATACTTTACATATACGGTTTAGTGGTATTTTTCATATTTCTATACTCAACGTTCTAGTTGCTGCCAATTCCTTATATCTTATATCTTAAATCTAGCTTACCACAATAGCATAGTGCTATACATTTCGCAACTCCTTGCTATTCAGGGGTTTCTCTTAAGCTGTCCTAAGATATTTTTCTTGATAATGTTCATTTCTATTATGATCGTGTCTACACAATTTTATTTATGTATTCTCACTCGGTTCTTTAAGCTTAAACGACCTGTATATATTCGAAATTAAATTTGTGTCCGTTTTACAGTAAGTTTTTGTTAATTATTAAATAATTACAAACTCAAAAAGGTAAATTGAAAATCGGGTATAAAAGCGAGTGCTCGCTTGTTTGCGTTGTTTGGAATAACCGTTGCGGGATTTAATTTTCAATATTTAAAACTGTTATGTGAGCTCGTAAATGGCTGACGGGGTCGGTTGGTATGGTTTGTCGGGTAGTGACACTGTGTAAAAGAACAAAATCGTCGAGCCAGCAAGAATAAGCGAGCGGCATCGGACAGAGTGGCATCATCTCCGGAGGGATGTGTTTAAATCTGAAATGACTGCATTGCAGATGGTGAGTAAGTGTGAGTGTGTGTGTCTGTGTCCGTGTCCGTGTCCGTGTCCGTGTCCGTGTCCGTGTCCGTGTCCGTGTCCGTGTGTGTGCGTGTGGGTGTGGGTGTGTGTGTGTGTGTGTGTGCGCGCGTGTGCGTGTGCGTGCGTGCGTGCG
>JARJEC010023269.1:0-19832 GCA_030264575.1 Tachinus sp. AB-2021
TATATATAAATTATACATTAAAAAATTCCTTGTAAGTTGATACACCCACTTAGATAGACGGGACCCTTAAGAAATTCGTTATAAAAACACAATAAAATAACCCGCTCGCCGCCCTATAGCAAACACATGTAAAAAAATCTGGAAAATGCAGTAGTGGATATGTGACGTCATCACTAATGGCGCGTATTAGTCGCTGCGGACAAACCAATAAAATACTTAATGGAAGTTGAATTAAGTTGAATTGTGATGAAAGAATTGAAAAAGCACTCACATTTGATACAAATCTCTTTCATGTGGAACTAAATTAAAAATGTATAGAAGCAAAATACAACTAGTAATAATGTACAAATTTGATATCACAGAAAATGATAAAAACAGTCAAAGTGAACATTCGTAAGCAAGTCAAATCACTGAGACATAGAGAAAGAAGTAGAAACATAAAGCACACAGATAATGTCAAAAACATGAGCCAATGAATGAAGAGAAAAATAATGGAATAGGATTAATACATAGGAAGAATGACACAAGACAGTATAATAATATTTACAACAGACAAATCACCCCACGGAAGAAACAAAAATAGTAGGGCTAAGAAAGAGATTAACCGATGATTAAATTTACAAACTAGGAAATTGGAAGAATAACAGTCAGTATACATACTAATAAGTAAGATGAAAAAGAAGATCTTCTAATAAACGTATTTCAATAAAGTGAAGTTAATTCTTCTGTTATTACAATATTTACTATACTTTTCAGAATTTGAAACTTGCAAATATTTTTACTTTTCCCTCTATATAGGGAAAAGTATTGGATTCATGCAAACAATTCTAAATTGAGATTTTAACTCGAAATGGATGTTTTAGTGGTCCCTGAGTTTAAAAAGGTGTGTTTTAGAAAAATGTCTGTGTGTGGGTGTGTTTTTAACTATGACATTCTTCTTTATTTTTATTTTAGTGTTACAATCTTTCCATGATACCTCCAATATTCGTCTAAGAATTTGTCAATATCTAAGCTTCCATTCTGTAGTAATTCTCAGAATACGTTGCCTAGTAAGTGTCATTGGTTAGTTCACAATTAACAAAAAAAGAAGTCGTTATGCATCTACATTTTTTCCTCTGTCTGGTCCTATTTTTTTTATTTTCTCAATGCTTCCCTTTTCTAGCTTAAATTTCCGTTATGGGAAAATGTTACTTATAATAATTGAATGGTGGTAGCTTTTATTATGTGATAGTGCATTTTAACAAATAAAACAACTTTTTATATATCTTATCACGAAAATTATTTATTAAACCGTTCTAGTTTCGACCAATTAACTGGTCATCATACGGTGTGACAATTTAATTAATATAATTCAGGCTGATCATTAAGTAAGCTCGACTATTCGTAGCTTTAAATATGCTTATTGGAAATTATTTAAATTTAATTTTTCGCAGTATCTGATATGTTTGCTTGAGCTTATTATTAAATTCATCAAGTGTTGAAGTTCTTCTAAACTATAAATTGATGTTCCCTTTACATTTTGTTTTGTTTAATAGAATTCATTAATTTCGTATAAGTACATCGAAACAGTAGAGAAGAAATCCAAATGATGAAAATGAAATCTATTGTGGAGTGTGATTACCTAAAATTATACTCCGATAATGATAAATTTGGTAGCAGTATGGAATAATAATTTATGACTGCAATTTTAAAATTTAAAAAAACATATACAGCTCTAGAAAATTGTGAATAACTACAATCAATGCCAACGAAGTAAACCAGAATATGAGTCAAGAAAGAAAATAAAAGTAAATTTATCGAGTTATATAGTATAAGACAACCCGAATAGGAACAAAAATATCTAAAAAAATTAACTAAATATATATTTCTTAATAATTGCAGGAGTACTTTAACATCCTTTTAGACTAAAAAGTGATCACCTGAAGAAAGAATATTTTATGTTTAATAATAATTTATTAATAATTTAACACTACCAATAAACTATGTAATTTGGCACAAATAATGATAAAGATTAGTTAAATCTACAGGCTAAAAATTAAACTAGAAGGTCGTTATCACAACAATTGAAGGCGAAATACAGCATTGGAAAAGTAATTTACAAATTCTAGGTAAGTCATCTTAAGGTTAACAGAAAACAAAATTGTAAAGATTTAAAAATATGTGGCAACTGGAAAGTAAGAAGAAATTAATGTAATTAAAAAATCAAGACATCAAAAGTGATTACATTAAAATATTATAATTATTAAATAATTACTACTCCATTTTCAAATAAATGTTTCAAAAATTCTTATAGGGTGGGGGTCCAACCTACAACCTTTATAATACATGTCCAATACTCTGCCAATTGAGCTACTAAAGTATCTTCATTGGCATTGGTTTTATGTTCTATAACCACGTCGAAGTGAATTTTTGAATTATTTATTACATTACTTACATGTTTGCAAATATACAGTTGTATGTATATCTAGTTTATGCTAGCACGATACACACGGAAATTATCGGCATCGACCGATATAATGAATGAATATTGTAAATAATAATTATTTATTTTTAAATGGATCGTACGTAGTTCCATATTTAAATAAATGTTTTAAAAAATACGGATGACCACCATCGAGTAACATCTTGATCGATAGCTAGTTATATTCTGTTTAAAAAGTAATGTTATCAAATCATCTTTAATTTGGGATTTAACAAATGCAAATTGCACAAATATCAAATACTTTTTACGTGACAGATAGAAACACTACTAAACTTGTACTGACATTTTGCCTAAATTATGAACGTGAGACTCAAGAGGAAATTAGAATATTAGCAAATTTCCACTTGTTTAGAGGTCCTGTTGATTTTCTCTCTTATGAAATTAGAATCACACGTATTTTGACTTGTTTTATCAAAATTTAAAATAGTAGTATTTGTAAAGATAAAGAATAAATAAACAAATAAATATGAAAATAAGAATTTATGTCCATATTAATTTAATCCAACACAAAATTAGGTACTTAAGCAAACAATAAGCATTTTGACTGGTTGCACAAAAAATGTAGTAACTTAAAATGTTTACTTCTGAGATCATTGAAAATAAATACCTGAAGGACAACAACATTTATAATATTTTAATTTTAATGATAATTTAACGTTAATAAATGAAAATGTGTTTGTTACAGTTATTTAATTAAAATTGAAATCTAATTAATTAGTACATGTAGTAACAGGATGTAATCCGGAATTCTTTTATCAATGCAGCCCGACCTGCATCATGCAACCCCCATTAAATAAGTTACATTACGAGTTTACTGGAATAATAGTTGGCAGTTACGCTTACTGGTGTAGTCAAGTGAACAATAAAAACTGTAAATATACTAGAGTAATCCAAGTTAATCGACTGCACCATCTGCTGCACAAAGTTAATTGGAATAAATTTATGTTACTTTATAGCAAAATTCCATTTTCAGGTGTTGTTGTACACTAAAAAATATTACGGAATAATCTAAATACATAATTAATATTTTATCAGCTTTAATATTAACAATATATTTTTTCACTATCAGCCTAACCAACCAGAAAAATATTATAGACATTTTGAAAAAATGTATTAATAACATACGTTTCTTTTTCTTTATTTGATTGTAACATTTTGTTATTATAAGTAATATAGTAACGGTGGAATAGAATGAATTGAGTTGATCAATTTAAAAAAAATATTTAGAAAATTGATAATTAGTGAATTAAAAATTAATATAATTAATTCAATTCCGCCGGTATTATAATACTTTATTATAAAAACAACATGTTTGAATTAGATAAAGATAAGTATAATTAATATATTGAATTGATCAATTTAATGTAATATTTGCGGTAATTTTTTTCCAAATATGAGTTAATTTTTTAAAAAGCCTTAAGGCTTTTGTAATAAATATTACATATTAAAGAACATAAATTAAAACGGCTGTGTATTATTTTTTCCAGTAGATTCCTTTAAAAATAAAGCAGAATGAAAAGCGTTATCTTTAAGTCTGCTATTAACAAATAATGTTTTTAAAATTGTCCCACTTGCTAGTTTTTTAAGAATCCTTTCTTCAATCAATTCTGACGCAAGAAGAATATATCAAAATAAAAATATGATTCTTAAAATATTTGAAATTCTGTACTAATCTATTGTGCAATATTCTTTTGACTCTACGTTAAAAAAAGTTTAATTAATTAAATTGAAGTTTTTTTTTCAAAAATATGCAAAATTGCAAAAACTTCAAAACCATTAAATATAACAATATTGTAATTTTTGTAAGTTAAAATAAAATTAAAAACTAATTACAAAATACTGTGTTATATGAAATTATAAAATTGTTATGAAATGTAAACATATGTTAAAAAATGTCAGAAAAGTATGTAACATCATGTCTATAAATGTGATACAAAATAAAAATGCAATTCTCAAAAAGTTATGTAATCGTTAAACGTTTAAAGAAGGTCGAGACATCTGAATCAATTAAAATATCTTTAATAGTGCAACTTATACTGGAAACTATTTACCCACCAAGAAATATAGTAAAAATCTACAATATCGTCGTATTAGTCATGAGTAGAATTCGAATATTATCGCCGAAAATATCATTTGGTAATTATAAAATATTTAATAAAAATCATTCTGGTTAGAATTAAAACTATTTAGACAAAATCTCATAGTATTTGAAAATAAAAAATATATTGAATTTTGTAATGTGTAAAGAAATAACTTTTTTATTGTATTTTTTGACTCCTCGCTAACTAAACAACCTTTGTGTGTGAATTCAAAAAGTCTGTTTGAAAGGCAATAGTTAAATAATTTATCTTATTACTTCTTTCAATTGTACCGCAAGTCTATCCAATGCATATCTGCATTTCTCTTCTCAATCATCAATTTCACCACCAGAGCGTCACAATAATATAAATGTAAATTTTCCGGCGACTCACTAACCACCCTGCCACCTATAAATATTCATTCGTCTCCTGCAGTTATTCGTCTCCCCCGCCTTCAGCCATAATTTCAATCAATTCCAATTCGCAGATACAAACAGCGCCTTCGTTCGTCCTTAATAAAGATGTAAATGGGCGTCGATTAGGACGCGATTTCTTCCCAATTAAACCTTGGCGAAATGAAATAGATATCGTCGCGCAGAACAAGCGAACCCCTTTTTATAGTAGTGATTATTATCGTGGAGTTTGGCGTCTAATTACATTACCGACTGCCATCGTTTAATTATTTTCCATTCTAATCACACCAAATTAGGCAAATTAATTGATCGTTGTGAAGACGTTTATTAACGATCTGTAGCGTTTATTTACATAGTGTGTGGAAGCGGAAACCGAGGTGTGATTTACTTGACCCATTATTGCCGTTAATTTGCAACATGCGTGTGACCTTTGCGTATAACAACAAAATTATAGTGTTATGTAAAACATATAATTCACTTTATTATAAACACAATTTAGCGTGATAAATTATATTTTCTTTTCTAAACCCATCACGCAAATGTATTTCAATTTTTAAGGAAATGAAAATAAAATGCGGAAATAACGTACGAATGCATAATAAAATCCAGAAATGAAAAATGTGATATTTATATTTTATATTTATATGATAAATGGTAATATTTGTATAATCATTTAATTTGAATAAATATGAATAAAAAATGAGAAATTTGTTCGGATTTATGCCGTTTTTAAATTTCTTTGATGATCATTTTTAGATATTTTATCTGATTATCGTTATTTTCTTTCTTTTAATCATTTGCGACAAATTTAATTTATTGGCTCATCTAAATGTAATTAGTTAGGTAAATTTAGAAACAGTTTACAATATTGTTTAAATTACGTTGCTAAACGTGATTGGAAAGGGGATGAACAAGACTCTGGCATACGACATTGCCACAGCTTAATACCGTGCAGCGTGACAATAAGTTCGGATTGGAGTTCAATCTTCTCCTCGTATCATCACTGTAAGCCGGTTCTTACAGTAATTACAATAACGTAATCATATAATCAGTGATTTAAGAATGACTTTACAGGTAAATATTTAAAAATTATAATTATTGCAAAAGCTCACAAAACTTAGATTTAAGAACATTATTTTACAATACAAAAATAACTTTTTTAAATTTTGTTTTGTTGCCGAATTATCTGGGTGTTAAAATAAAAATGAATATAATATTTATAATTTGGTTTAAATAGCTTTCTTTCTTGAAGTCTTTGTATAATTTTTTAGAAATCCATTTGATTTTTGCAATGGTTCATCGGAGGTTGCTGTAATATCATTTTAAAATTATATTGTACAGAAAAAAATAAAAATAAATGTGGTTAGTAATATTCTTAATTAGTGTAAAGCATTTCACATAATTAACCATTGACCCTACGTGCCAGCTTCCTTAATTTTCCATACGTTTGAAATTAGAATATTATAATTATCAAATAATTGCCATGTCATTAAACCATGTTGTTCACCTCGGTTAAAACATTTAACACAATGGAGTAATGGCATGGTTGTTATTTAATAATTATAATATTCTAATTTCAATCTTAGGTCCCATTTAAGAATTTAAATTACAAATAAATTATTATTTCAATAATATTTGTTCCGTAATTTTATCCATCTAATTTTTATCCTTTTCTTAGAATATCAGTCATATTGCATTTTCATTTTTCTTGTTGCCCTTCAATTTACAATATGTATCAATGCATGTCAAATCCATCCTCTTTTTCTTTTTATGAATGTCTCTACTAAGACTTCTTCGTCTTCTACACTCTTCTACACTCAATTCTTCATCATTGCGAAACTTGTTTGAATATTTAATGTATATTTCCTCCAGAGCTACATTTTCTTAAAAATATTTTTTTAAAACTTAATCTATCAAGAATTATTTCAACATATTTTATTTTACTGCTTGATACCACTTGCTATCATTATCCAAACTGATAGTTACTCTTTTTAGACCCTTTTTACCCATTATTAGGACTTTAATCGAAGTTAACTAACTCAACTTAAAATAAATGTAATAATTAAATAAAACAGCAATAGAAAATTGCAAAAAATTTGGTTATTGATATTAAATATTAAAAACACAGTTCACCAAATGGCCCGAGTGCTGCACTAACGAGTAAACGAATAATATATTATGTTTGTTTTCGGTCGTCAAATTTGTAATGATGGACGTCGGTATTAAAAAAAATTAAACTAAAACATTTTATCTTACCATAATTTCGATAACCGTTGTTTTTAAATAGGAGCAAAATTGGGTGTCAATCCGAGTTATCCCATTAAGCACTTTTAAAATAAGTTGCTTTTTTCTATGAGCTGGTTTGCAAAGCGTTACTGCATTGCGGACTTATTGTGCACCTCTGACGTCTTATACATATAGTAGTCCTGTCTCTTCTATGAATCCTATGAATGCCAGATGATTGTCATTATTTCTTTATGCTTGTTACAGTGAACTGCTCGCTGCATATCTATTGTCTACAAGTATCCTTATCATAGTGGATCATTCCGTATACCCTATATAATCTGTGCGTGTGCTTTTTAAGTCCCCAGTGTCCGGTAATTAGTTATGTACGCCTTCGCAGTTTGATTCCACTCATAGACGATACTTCCTTTTGAGTATTTTATATTGGTTCTGTTAGAAATAATAACATGTGATTCATCCCCGACATTGGATTCTGTCTGGTCCAATAAATGTCAGTTGTTCAATTTTTGCTAAATTGTCGGTCTTAAAGTTCTCTTCCATAACTGGATCTTTTGACCCGGTTTTGGTGTTCAGAGCAGGTTTTGGTATCTAATATAGGTTAAAGATATATTTGTCGATATATACAGCAAAAAAAATAGAATAATTACTTATATGTATGGGATTTTGTGATATAATTGATGATCTTTGGATTACTCTTTAACTGTTTTATAATATTTAAATAAATATTGCATTTGAATAGAGAACAAAATTTTAAGCGTGACCTCTAAAATCTAAATGTTGGGGTCTATTCTGTTATTATCACGGCGATAAATTGATATGTCACCGTTATCATTATCATATCACCTAAACGCGTTCACGGCATTCTGTTTTTTTTTTTCAAGTGATAACTTAGGTGCGGCAATGCTGTAAAATGTGGTGCAAGTACTAATGGTGACGTCTGGCTTCGTTGTACTTCTGACACATTAAAATAGTAAATATGCGTGTCTTACTTTTTCTTATAGACCGCGGGCTAGTAACAGGGCTTCACCCATGATTTTACGCATGCCTTTTAGAGGGTATTGTGATACTCTGATGATAATAAATTAAAGTGTCCTCCTAGGTTCTTCATATATTAAAGGTAACCAACATTTTTTTGCAAATTAAGCGGTTTTATATGATTTTTTGCCATGTGTGTATGAAATTCAGCGAAAAAGGTACTTCTAAATTCATAGGCTACCGTTCGCGTCTGTCCCGAGGCTCAGCATAGACAAGTGTTGTTTCTTTAAAAAGAAATACTTTTTTGGTGTTTTTGAACAGGCTAACAATAAGAATTATAACATGGTTGTATTATACGTTTAACTAAGAAAAAATGGCATATCGCTTGCGCATGTACATCTTAATGTTTAATAGCACAATGAAGAAGAGGTGAAGATCAATCCGGGATAACACTTTAAATTCTAATTTATTATCATCAGAATCTGGATATCATAATACCCTCCAAAAGGAATACTGAGTAAAATCACTGCCGAAAATCTGTTACTAGCCCCCGGTCTATTAAATAAAATGATACAGATGGGCAATATAGATATATATATATATATATATACAAAACATCGATATTTCTTTTCGATATATTAGATATTTATTCTCCTATAGCATTGTTGTGAAATCTGGCTTGTCACATTTTCAAATGTATATAGGAGAAACCCACATTCGCACACACAACTTTTTATTATTCTGTGTCTTGGTTATATTGCGTTTTGCTTGTGTGTTACGTAAAGGTGGATGTTAACATTATATTTTGTCTCGTCTTGTACACGCTCTTTTCTTAGTAATCAAATTGTGCGAAGACCATAGTAAACCTGCAACATCGATATTTTATCAATGTTTGCGCAAAACATCAATAAATAAATATGAACATAATATACTTTTTCACTTTTAAGTAGTACGGTACTGTATTTAAACGCACTAGTTTCTCATATACCGTTACTAATTCCGTTTAAATGCAGTAAATAGACTGTATCTTTAGACTATTTAAAAATTTATAAAATTAAGTAGCTAACCCAAACAAATTACATTGTGAATAGGCTGTACTATTTCTACAACATTTAACAAAATTTTGGAGTTTCTAGAAAGAAATCCAATATATAATCTACGCAGTTGAGGATCGGATTAGATATTGATATTTGTTAGTATATAATAGTTTAGAAAGAATATCGCATTTTTTAAAATTTTAGTTATTTATTAAGTACAATCGATGTTTACTAACATTCATATTTTACACTCGATGTTTTATAGCCATCGATGGTCAATATCGTTGTCAACTTCGATAGTCCTTTTTGTCCTACGTGTAATAAAATTACGAGCTTCTTTGCGTGCTATGTAATTCTGCACCATCAACTCTAATAAGACAATTGCAACTAATATAATCTTAGAATGAAACATAGCTTAAGTACATATTCAAATTTTTCTAATTACGTTAATAAATTTTGTTATTAATTTATTTATATTTGTAGAAATATTTTAATTTTTAATTCAAAGATAAGCTGAAATTAAAGAACGGTAATATAAACATTTTATAATTAAGCGTATAAAGATTGTATGTATATACAAAAACAAACCTTAATCATATAAGTCATTTATTGGTTGCTTACCTGATATCAAAGTTTCTTTTTGTAGTATACCAAGAGCAAAAATCTATTACATCTACATAACCTAATATCGGGTATAAGAGACTAATAATTGAATCAATTTAATCTCTAATCTTAATTAGAACATAATTTGACTCAATTTATTGGTCGCTTACCCGATATCAAATATATACATATACATCTTTATAAGCATAATTATAAAATATTTGTTTACCCTTTTTAATTTCAGCTTTTCAATAAATTGAACATTGAAATATTTCTTCAAATCTACATAGCTTCCGTGCATGCAAAACGGATTTCATATGACTATGCTGCAAGAACCTATGAATTGGTCCAAATTATACAAAACACAGCAAATCAATTTTATAATAATTCTTCTATGTGGATATAAAAATTTATCTCATACATACAGTTATATATGTTGCGTATGTATAGAGATTAGAATATTTTTGCACCAAAATGAACTTGCCTCGTTCTTGAATCCTGCTACACAGTCCTCAACAGTTCTCAATTATCCGGAATTTTCCACAAAAACTGTCGCAAATAAATATTTCGCGCGGCTGCATCCTTATCGGCCTGCAGTAACACACCAAAGTATTGCGTCATTGCTTTTCACCGTGTTTTCACCTGATTTCAAACAGGCGATAAAATATGACATTAGTATCACTTCACTTCGTTCAAAAAGTGACGATAATAACAAAATACGGCAATGTGAAAAGTCATACATTTTCACATCACCTACTGAAAGTGATAGAAACAGAATAGGCGTCATTATGTTTGGAAGGTTAAATTTAAACATTATAAAATGCCAAAAATACTGAATAGGGCCTATGATGTCATTAATTAAAAAAGTATACTGAACTATTTGTCGTCAATCGATAGTTAGTTATTTAGATTTAATAACTTTATATGTGTTTTTTTTTCATAATTTAAAGCTAGCAATTTAAAAGATATTAAATAAAAGTAGTCATAGATTAAAATATAATATTGAGACCCGTTTGCACCATTGCCAGTTAAAATTTTAAGCTTTAGTTAAAGTCTTAACTGAAAGTTATTGCAATGCACTATACTCAAAGTGCGGATTAAATCACCCTAACTGCAGGTTAAATTTAAACAGCAACATTTCGGAGTTTAAAGTGTCAGTGAACCTCAGAGCTTACATGACGCATTCCAAATTACAGAATGAGTCTATACAGCAAGGTTATGAGTTGTCGCGACGCGTATTTACTATATCTATAGTTTTTATTATTTGCCTGTTCAAGTGCGGCTTAGTTCTTATTGGCCTGCGGAAAGCTTCTTGAGACAAATTTTCCCATTCCTCAATTACAGCCTGTGCCAGCTCTGTAGTTGTACTTGGAGTATTTGGACGTCGTTGAATACGTTTCCTTAGTTGATCCCAAACATGCTCAATAGGATTTTTGTCTAGGCTTTCCAAATGCTGGCCATTCAATTTAAATATCTTTATTTTTTTAGATGACTATCTGAGGGGTATGTGACCTGGTATTATTCATTGCATTAAAATAAAATGTTTACCAATAATATTTAAAGGCATTATCTTGTACTGTATTTTTAATAAAACGTTCTCCAAACTTGTGCACGTCCATCATTATATGACAGAACAAGCGTAGACACGTTACTAAACACAACGGGAGTCTAATGGTGAAGATACCACTTTAATTGTTGCCTCACAAATTACATTTTTCTTCGGCAATGTTCTCTTGTTAATGCCCTGCACTTTTGCTTAAGGGCGTCTTGATCTTAAATTAACTTCACTTAATCTACTGCGGATAGATTCGTCACTAATTCTTGCACTTGCAAGATCTTTTCAAGGTCCCGTGCAGTAAGTCTGCGTATCCGAAACGTTTGCTATCGCAAAAAATTGTTATTATTTGGTGTGGCTTCTCTAATTCAGCCAGACTTTCTTTTTACAGTACCTGTTCCTCTGTACCGTTTCCAAAGCTTTCACATCGTTCATTGTACAACCTTAATCTGCTGGGCTAACCAAACATTGAGAATACCCTACCTGAAGTAATGTTAGAGCTCTGGTTATTTCAATCACTGTTAATTGATATCCATTATTGTTGATAAGCTCAGCCATTGCCTCTTTTAATGTTAAACAGGCTGTCAGAATTTGTATTTCCTTAAATTAAAACAAAATTAGTTGAAAACCCAGATCCATTTTTTTTCTCAACTTATATTATTTATTTGTTATTCTACATAAACCTATAAATAGTGTTTCTTAACCGACGTTCAATGACCCTAATAGACAATTAAGAAATAAAACAAAAATACGCTGTATGTAGAAAAGATTATACTACACTACGCTATTGAGTGCGATTGTATTTTAAATATTTAAATATTGCACTAATATAGCCTCATTTTGCTGGTCTATAACTCATTAAGTGTCTGATCAAATCAAAAAATATTGCAATAGCGGTGTAGAGTAACATGATACTAGTATGCTATAAAAATAATATTTTATTGAATATTTTTTGCATTAAATGTAACAGCAGATGAAATTTTTTTCAAATTAAAAGAATGCCCATAAGATATGAGGTTAATTTTTTAAAAGGATAAAAGAGTAGTGTATTATTATAAATAATTCGATCTTCTTTTTAAATACGACAATGAAATATTCCGTAACAGTATTACAAAATGTGACAGTTCTCTGATATTATTATTATCTTTTTTCATCTTTGGTACCCAGCGGGTGCTGAGAAAAGTTCTCTGATATTAGTTTAAAGTGAGGATATACACAACTGTATACACAATTTCTATTAATTAAATGCAATAAAAAATATTGTCTTTAACATTTCATGTAATAAAAAATATTTTGTTTTAAGCATACATTATTTGAGAATTATAAATGACATTACTAAATATATAGTTCATACAATTTTAATTTAAATTCTTATAGTTTTTTCATGTGATGAATGAACATTTCTTGATAACAAATCTCGCACGAACGACAGTGTGAATTCTGGCCACATGCATGCTAACAGTTGATATATTACTATTATTTCATATAATTAATCAGTTAATAATAAGAATAATTATACCACAGCAATCTTTTGATGTATGTGTTTTATTTAGTTAATATAGCAAAACCCTAATTAAGGTAATTATTTTGTACGTTTCTCATTTATAGTCTTTTTATGACTTTTTTACCATGCAATTCAACTGTAGTAAAGTTTAAAATTTACAACTAATGGGCAATTCCTACCATGCACGAAAAGCATTTTCAACCTAATTAAATTATGTATAATTACTAAGCAACCATGAAATTATTTGATAATTTTGATTGAAAGATTGTGATCATGATTTTTTAACATAAACTATATAAATAATTAGTGTATAACTCAATGTCCTAATTGAAATATTTAAATTTTTAGCAGAATTTAATTATAGATATAGCTTATCGTCAATCAAGTTAATCAGAATTTTTAAAAAAATATGATCAATAGAATAAAAAATTGGGTGTGCTTGGAACACACACAAACCAGAAGTAATTATTTTTATCCACAATCACCTTATAATTAGACTTCTATCCATACTTTGGAAACGTATAAAGTGACCTATTATCTACAAGTAGAATAAACTAACTTTATCCCATTGTTATCATAGCAACTCACAGCAACCAATAACTATAATAGCTACTATATTTTACAAATACATTTTTTTTTTTCAAATTGTTGCATATTCTGATTCCAGAAATGTGGTGATTGTAGATCAAACGTTGTATTGCATGCGTGTTTTAAATGCGTTGTATCTACTTAAGAAGCTCTTGCGTTTAAATATTCTTGCGTGGATAAAATTCTATCTATAACACTTATACAATAAATAACTATTACATTTACAACTAGATTTTATATTAAATTTCTAACAATTGCTCACTTTGTAAATTAAATGGGTATCAAATTAAGATAAAGTGATTGTACTTCGACACCATCTCACATCAAAATAACCTGAAATAAAATGTAAATATATCAGACAGCTTTGCTTGTCAAAACTGGATATTTAATTTATTTTTTTTTATCATTTTATAATAATTTACCTGGCCTGTATTTATTATGATAATTTATACCACGCGTCACAGTCTAACTTTCTTTTATATTCGCTTACTGCCAATAGCCTCAACGCCAACCCTTCAAATTGTTTCTTTTGTCTCCATGCTTTTTGAACTCGCACCTCCATATAAAAGTTTTCACTTAAAAAAATTAAGTGTATTAGGTTTTCATATAATCATCATCGAATTTCATACATCATCATGTATAATAAATACTTGCAAATAAACAAATTACATATAAAGAGTGTAGATTAATTGGCAGACGAACTCCAGGTTACTTTGTAGATTGGACTAAAAGAAAACGAAAATCTTAATTCCAAAGTTTCAATTTTGTCAATACAAATATTGTTTTAATTGCGTATTTTATTTTACATTTACTTTCATTATTTAGTGTAAAAAAGTTACGAGGTTTATTGAAAGCTGTTAATTGAAAAACTGGAAAAATAATATGCAAATTACTTTTAAAGAACAACTCAAATTTAAATTTGAAAAATTCGTTTGGCAACCTAGCAAAATTTTTAATATAATTCTAATTATAACGTAGGCTAAGTAATTAACACAACAAATATTAATCTACGAAGATTGTAAATAAATTGTAGTAATTATTTAATAATTATAATATTCTAATTTCAAATATTAATCTGTCAGTTTGACTAATACTTGTATGACAGTATTACATTTTTTATATGAAATGTTATACGTTATAGCACGGCATTCTATTGGCTGCTATTTTAAATTTACCCAACGGAATGTCGAGCTTCAATAAACTATACAATATTCGATATAATAAATTGCATAGACTCTGATAGCCATTAGATGCTGTGTTGATTAATATTTAATGTGTGTATTAAGTTATCTACATTATAAGTTTTAATTTTATTAAAAATTGTGCTACGTTGCCAAGCGCAGCAAAACTTTGACTTCGTGTGGCCAATCAAACAGTTACTCAGCATTTTGAATTTAAGATTTTTGTTTTCTTTACGCACAATCTACAAAGAGATCTTACCTTTGTCCGCAATCTAGACCCTGTATAAGTACTGGAAATTACTTGGAAGGGGAGGTCTAATTATAAAAGAAGAAAAATTACAAAATAATTGTATAAATTCATAAAACGCAAAAAGCAAAAAAACTTTATTTACCTGTGTTTTATTGGAGTTATAGTTAGCGAGTTTCAACAAGTAGCAGCCACAACAATCAATTAAATAGAATAAAGTTCTTCATGCTTAAAAATCGTTTATACAAATATTACATACTTAAAAGCATTTTTGATATAACTGCATAAATTGATTTATTAAAGTTTTTCTAAGATAAAAATGTTATTGTTGTTTTTGTTTTCAATCATTATTTTATATTATTTTTTGCTTATTGCCATTTCAGACTAATATTTCTTTTCATTCTATAAAAAATAAAATATTGATTTGTCAATATTTTTTTAACAACTCTCCAATGTGTTAAAATAAAGTCTAGTTTGTCTCCTCCACACCTTACATGAAGTGGAAGTGTTTGCTAAAGCTTGAACTTATATGCAATTCATAAGCACACTCCTTTCAACGCGAGACTTTTAAAGGACACCGAGATTTAGTTATTATCGCATACATTTTTCGGAATTATAAAGGGGTTAACAAAACCTTTTTATAATAATACTTTAAATTTTAATACAAAGCTGGTCTACATAGCTTTTTATTATATAAATCTATAAACTCAAAGATAACCAATATAAATCAATACAAAAATTTCAAACATTAATGATATATACCATTTTAAATTGATTAAAATAAATTCCTCTATCTTAAGATTAATTGATTCAATTATGTATATAATTATTGGTAAGTTAAATGTTTATAATCTAACTGAAATAACTAGATATTTATTTAAATATTAATTAATCTATTTATATGGCACCCAAAATAGTATAATATGAAGGCAAACGCCGCACAAAGCAGACTACGTTATGTCTGTGCAGATGTATTGTTTTAGAAGCAGAGATGGTTGAGTGGTTTGAGTGGTCTGCCAGAAACATGAAGGAGTCAAAACTATATTGAATTAGACTGATAATCATCATGTCCATACAGCGTTACAGGGTCTATACTCTATAGACAATACAATCGTCAGTAATAGAATGACTTTGGCTTGCATATACTTTCTGGAAGCATTAACAACACAGTACGAATGATCTGGTACCAATAGACCAAAGCATTAAAAGGAACCTCAGTGGGAATTAGCTCGCCTAACGGCAAACATTACTGAGATTTATTGAACCAGAACCGGGGAACTTTAAATAAAAAAATCAAGAACATTAGGGAAAATTCTGAAATTGCAAAAAATGTGTAGGAATTGGTAGAATATGTAAAGGAATTTTAATAACTAACATAATATATCTATAACATTGCAGAATATCTCGTATAATTTCAATAAAATAGAGAAAACTCTAAAATATCGAGAAATTTTTACATAATTTTGAAACACTTCTAAAAATTTGTTGAGAAAACCCAGAAGTGTTGGAAAATGTGTTCAAATGGCCGAAAAAGCTGTAACACATAAAAAATATCTCAAATATTAACGAAGATATTGTAAAATCATGAAATGTAAAAAAATCCACAAATTATGTGAATAAATATCGCTGAATATATTGTAAAATATTGTAAAATGTAAAAAAGAAAAAATCACAATATATGAAGAAAATGTCAGGAAATTGTGGTACAATGTAAAAAAATATTGAAAGACATTGACTAAGACACAGTGTATTTGCGTACATAAAAATATTCGTTAACATATCTAAAACTGTTCGCTTGTAATACCAATGCTACCTATGGATAGCATTATAATATGTATGAATAAATTAATGCAAACGTAATCCTTTATTATGTGCTCTCGTTTAATAAGATGAAGTTCAGATGGGAGCAACAAATCTTAATTCCATAAATATTATTAATTAAGAACAAGAAGAGTAATTATGAAAATATCATTTGCAAAACGACATTTTTATAAATGATGTAATTAAAAACTTTTTATTGGACTTTTAGTAAAATACTTCATAAAAAAATAAACGTCGACAATTTTAATAAAGAGAATAGTAGATATTTAAAAAAGCGCCACTAGCGAAGTAAATAAAATGCAGTTAATTATAACATTCTTTTGATATTCTTATTTCTTTGAATTGGATGCAATTGCCCTTTGATATTGAGATTTATCTGTTTCATTCAAGTGCAACATTGTTCGGCATTGTATTGGATCGATATGAAAGTGTGAATTCATGGATTATTGACTCACCTTACTTGTGGTATAAAAGCTTATAATATTCAAGGCAAAAACATATCTCTTGATTAATAACTAACTGTATCTATCAAACTATTTTCCAAATAGTGTTTAATTGTTACATAAGCAGCTTTAATATTTAATATAATATTAAAATTTGCTTGGTTTTGATAATACAAAACTATGCATAATATGTTATCTGTGACACATACAGGGTGTTTCTTAACTGGAGGGTAAAAATAAAACTTTTTTTGTATATTTTTCAATTTTTAAACAGAAAATCTAAATAACTTTTTCGTATAATAATGTGTATTTTTCAATTGTCTCGGAAACAAAGCGAAATAGACAAAAAATTATTTAGATTTTCCGTTTAAATTTAACTACTAAAACTTTTTCCCCATGTGTTGGTGGAGGGTGGAGGATAATATAAAAGTAAAGTTGAATCCGGTCGGTCTGTTCGATATTATAATATTTTTATATATACGATTTCGAATTTCGCGGGTTTTAATACCGACTGTCAACTGATCAAGTACGTTTTTTTCCCTATATTTATCCATATATCCTATATTATACCATCTAAAATGCGCCATCTATTGGTTTTATATTTTCTCCTAAAGGGAAAAAAGTAATAAATTCGTATTATATTTGTATTTTGAAATTTATTAATGAAACAAAAAACAAATATTCAGATTTTAGAGATCTACAATTACTTTATATGAATAAATTTTGTTATAGCTTTCATAGTTATCTTGTAAATTGACAGAAATCCTTCTTTTTGAGATTTGTAATGCGTTTTTATAAGTTAGGTATTAAAATATTAATCTAAACTACTTTAATTCAATTTATAGGGTTGAATTACTATAGAATTGAGCAACTACCTTTTTTTTAATTAATTTATGATTAAATTGGGACCGTTTATAGCGATTTTTAAGGAAAATTGACCAAGATGTGTTGCCAACTTAACCAATCTTAGCCAACAAGCTATATGTTGATTGTGATCTCTCTAAAGCGTATTTTTATTAACAAAAGGCCATCGTGTACAAAACAGTATTTCGCTTGTTAAAGAATGTTTATCACAGAATTTTCTGTAGTTGTTACAATAAAAAAACGATACTTAGGAAAATTTATGATCAATACCGAATTTTAATAAACTCAAACCATAGCGACCAGCAGAAATTAATGATAACAAACTTCAGAGCAGAAGCAAAGTAGATAAACATAAAATTGGAATAGATGAAGCAGGGAAACATAAAACACGTAATTTTGTTCACTATGAATTCCGGATTTAACAAAATGTAGAAAAGGACTTATAACACGGGAGAGGTCTAGTGTATTCTCAGAAATAAAACCAGCGCAAATTTTGTCTCTGAGCATACTATAGACCTCTCTCAGATGTAGAGTATGCTAGAATATACTCTAGACCTCTTTCGTGTTATACGCCCTTTTGTGTCATTGCGTAAAAACGCCTTCCGTAGGACACGCTAAGTTGGTTGTACTATAATTAACAACAATCATTTTGAAAGATGTGAAAAAATTAGGTTGTCGAACATATTAAAACTTTGACAATAAAAGAAAATTGCTTACAGCTACATGCATAAAATTAACTGCCTATGCCATCGTGATCACTACCACATTAGACTAGCCCGAGTGCTAGCTAGGAAATCGTATGCTTTTGCCATGACATTGAGAAGATCGACCGAATCTTGAAAATGGCAACATACGAAGTGATAGGGACTCGGTATGCCGGCCCCAACTTATCCGCCAGATCCTACCCTAAAACCCTGGCCATGCTATAAGGGTATTCACCAACGAGAGGTTGGGTCATACTTTCTAACCCTAATCCTACTTATTTAAGTAGGTTACTATCAATTATGAATATCCAATTATACATACATCATTTACCAGTATACAAAACATGTAGAGAGCCGATATACAGTGTTATTTTAAAGTATATTATTAATACAGCACCACAATTCGAAAAACGTCTTGTGTATACTGATAACTATAGAGAGCAAAAAAAGGAGAAAATGTCTTTATGGTTCCGAAAAAACCACGATTTCTTGTACCAGGATACATCAATTCGCGCTCCAATCGAGCAGCATCTCATTATTTATTGGTATGATGTTGTTAGGGAAGGAACACATAAAATGAATTTTAAATAGAATCAATGAGGCAGGTTTTCATATGTTTACAGATATCTAAAAATTTATAAACAAAAAGAATATAAGCGGATTAAGAACATGTGAATTTTAGCATAGTAAGATTTTTTTGCTTTGAAATAGAATACCCAAACACAATTTTTAATATCACTTCTTAAATAAAGGATTTAAACGCGTAGTTATTGAGAAAATGTGGTTCAAACTGCAACTTGTTAAAAACTTAGTGCCCCAATATATTCGAGAAAATAATTTGAACAAATACTGAAAAACGAAAGGCGTTACAACCACCCACCGGAATTAAGTTGAAACAAAGTACAAATATTTGCACCGTCAAAGCGGAGGACGTGGGAGTGACGCGAGAATATATGCACCAGTCCGATATTAAGCGTTATATTATCATTGAACAATTGAGAAGACTTAACGTATACACTAACTACCCTTTCTCCCCCGCTTTTATGGCGTGAATATTTGAAATTGGGTTCAACGTAATTCTGGTGGGCTGTAC
>JARJEC010023284.1:0-11355 GCA_030264575.1 Tachinus sp. AB-2021
ATCATAATATTATTAAACGTTTTAATCCAATTATTCAGTACAATAAATTCTATTGAATATAAATTAAATTGTATCCTGTGCAAATCATAGATATTATGTAATGGACAGTAACAATAATTATTTATATAGTATTATGTGGTTGCAAAAATTATAGGTAGCAAATCCTACAAAAACTTTAATTATTTTGTAATTGGTACACAAAAATGTCAATTTTTGAAATAATCGAAATTTCAAAGAAAATTTGAAAAAGATTTGAAATTTCAGATCAGCTACCAAAACATCTAAAATAAATTTGAGACAATAAAATTAATCATAAAGATGGTTTCGTTAAGTCGTTAATATATTGATTTTCAATCAATATTTTTGTGGTAAAAACTTAGAAAATTGTTTTATTTAATGAAATTAATAATTGTGTATTATTGAAGTACCAAAGACAATTTAAAAGCAATTAATTTCAAAGTTTAGAATTGTTTGAAAAACATTAAAAAGTAGTTTTTAGGTGCTAAAGTATTCAAATTCTTCAATTATTTATTAATCGGAGCTACCAATTACAAAGTAATATTGTGCAACAAAAAGCAACTTAAAAAGTAGGATAGAAGAATTCCAAGTTTCTGATAACATTTTTTCTGACAATTTTTTCACATGCATTGCTAATAGGCAAGAGAAAAAATTGTAGACCACAATTGAATGACTTCAAGTGTTTTCTGATTGTTGTTCAAGAATCAAGAATAGTAATTGTAAACTGTTTTGAAACTCGAAAAGCAATTTGAAAACAGACAAGAAGACTAAATTTTAAAATTTAGTTGAATCTAAAAAACATCTAATAATAAAATCCAGGTAAAGATACATTAAAAAACATTAACTATTTTGCTACTGGCGTTAAAAAACTGCACTTCCTTCCAATTTTAAAGCTAAAAAAATCTAATTAGAAACAGGAAAACTTTATTTCAAGCTATAAAATTATTGGCAAAATAAATATTTTTAAAAACATAAATTTTTCTTGAATTTATGCGTAAAAATATATTATTCTACCAGTTTTTATGACCCTAAAATATTTTATAGATAACAGGCCTCAATTTTAAGCTTAGAAAAAGAAAAAAAATATAGTAAACTCTTAACTGTGGATATCCTTTGTTTTGCGCACCAAACCTAGTTTTCCCCCGTTCACAAAATGTTGCAATTTTTTTAATTAAATTAGAATACCCTATGTGACTGCAAAATATTGACAATTACTAAAAAATATATTGTGCATGAAAAAATTGGTTGATACATTCAACATAAGTACTTCATTCATCGCCGCAAACCCGATCCTGTGAAAGGAGTGTGCTCCGTGCCCGACCAACAAATGATACCTACTAACTATGCCCAATAAGTTGCAGAGTTCTAATTAGCATATTTTATTACAATAAAGACAGATAGCTTTTCAATATTAAATTAAATAATATAATTTTAATTATAAATAATTTTGATAATGTATTTAAATGTAGCTTTGTAAAATAAACAACATTTCCATTAACTGTTTTATTTCTTGCAAAAATACGGCTTCATTAGAAAGAATCAGTAAATAAACCCAATAAATATTTGAAGAGGAAACTGAGTTAATTAAATTTAATTACAAATAGCGTATAAAGTTTCAAAATATTTATTATAGTGACGTCATCACATTTATATAATCATTACGCTATAAATATTATCAAATGTTTCATATTTAATTGAAAATTTAATAAACAATATTAATTGGTTATTGCGTTATTTTTAGAATTATATAAAATTCTACTTTAATTTCATTAAAAAATCAATACATTTTAATATGATTAAATTTACCCTTAAAAATCATAATAAAATTGAGCCATAAAAACTTTAATAACATTACAAATTAATTGTTTTAAGTAATCAATAGGATTGCTATTTGTATATTAACGCCAGCTTCATCAAAGCACAGAAACTCGACAATGACGCAAATAGGAGAACTAGGAAAACATTGCCTTTGCCCTTTGCCTTTGTGTGTTATGCAATTTGACAGTATTCTGCGATATATCTAATATTGGTTCTAGCTAGAAACCGTAACATGTGATAGCACACGGAACAATATCCTTTATGCATGTAATTCAACCCAACACCAAATCACAAATAAAATATGCATCAAACAGAAAGCTGCTAGAATAGAATGAATAGAAAAGGAATGTTAGGTATGCATTTACATTAAAATGTTTAAGCGTTTGGTACAATTTACAATATTTTTTTAAAATTATTTGTATAACACTTGTTCTTTAAATTGCTGATTTTTTTCATTCAAAGTTTATCTACCTATGTATATAAAAATTATATAAAAATATAAAAATGGCCAATTTGTTTTTAATAATAATAAAATTGATTCTACCACTTTTTGGTATTACTTATACAAATTATTTCTCATTTATGAAGAACATTGCGTTTTTCCTTCTTTATATAAATTAATTTAACAACGAATGCTTAAATAAGAGCAAAAATTATATTTACTGTTAAACTGAATTCTAGCAGCATTGCTTTAAAGTTAACTAATCTAATATAGTTCCACTCAGGATATGTACTTCTGCAGAAGTAAATTACGCCCACTATCAACTTTAACATTAGGAGTTATTTATAGAATTGTTTTCTCCGACTCATATGCAATCACTAAACGAATACAATAATAAAGTAAAATAATTAAAAACTAAAATAAATTATTCATTAATCATTGAATCGATCAAAGAAAATAACAAAATTTCAAAATAATCCATTTTTTTTTCTAAATAATATGATTAATATTATGAATAATGAATATAAAAAAATTGATTCAAATTGTATTCGGTGGATTTAGTTTTAATTAAAGTTAGCTAGGATTTTGAACAATAGTTTTGATTAAACTGAAACCAACTAATAATATATTCTAGATAAAAATAACGTTGTGAATTGTTTTATTATTCATCAAGGTATTATTTTAAGCTATGCTGTCTGCTAGAAATGTTGATTGATATTCCTGACCCGCCCTATGCATCCTAATAAATATTGTCCCACTGACTGGAAGACATTGCGCAGTTCTTTTATCCAATTTTCTTTGTAGTTTCGTCACCCCATCGATCCTACCATGAATAAATTTGTCATAAATTATAATATAAAATCAATTTTATTTGTACGCTTTTATTATTATCTTTTTAAAAAAAATTAAATATATAAATTACAACCCATTTTAAAGTATCATTCATAAAGTGTATTAATTAATTTGCAACTCAATTGAGTTTAATTGAGTTACCAGATCGTATTAATGAATTAAGTTCAACATAAAAATATGTTGATGAAACTTTTGAAGAAATTCGTTAAAATACGCGGAATAGTAGTACCAATAATGTTGATTTGGCAATTTTATTTGATTGAAAAAATTGTATTCTTTTGTAAAGCTTTCGTAAAGTAATTATAATTTGTTGCTAGAATTGAAGAAAGATGTTCAAAACAGTCAAAATAGAAAACAAATACCTGACTGTCAGTACATTTTAAAATGATAATTTTTTATTCATTTAAAAATTAAAAATCCAGAGATATGTGAATAAATTTGAATGGGAAAATATGTATATTTAATATGGCTTGTTGATTCGATAATCGACCCATACACGATTGAGTTATGATACCAAACGTTTGATTTTTGTTATTAATAGAGCGCCAACATAATAAAATTGCTATTTTATTTCACTCTTTTCCTAGGAATCAATATATGACCCACATTTCAGAAAGACGCTATGTCTCCAGCCTTGAAGCCTTTCATAGGGATGCTATATTTATATGAATTAAAATGTATGTAGGATGTGAATAAATATTTATAATTATATGAAAACAAAAGCAATATGTACTAGTCAAAATTTAATTATATTAACACAATTACTTAACTCAAAGGGATTTACAATCTATCTGAAAGTTTTAATGTGATCTTAATCTATTCTCATTTATAATGTACTTTAGTAATTTTATAATTAGATAGAAACCATATCAGGTTCCTTTCATTAAGCTTAATTTAAATTATAATATAGTAAAATTATTAATATAATTAGGCTTGTAACCCAAGTTTGATTAATGGCTTTATTTTGATATTTTAAAGTATTTAATTTATCGCAAGTTTTCTTTAATAAAAATAATAAATAATATTTTATTTTTATTTATAAGAAAATAAATATAAATTTATTTTATTGGCATTGGCAATGCTAAATCATTTTGTTTTGATCTAAATAAAAGCAATTACTATATGCTATTATTATGCTTAACAATATTTTCCATGTGTTTTCAGTTGGAATAAATCGTGCTCTGGCTATTTGTATTTTTTATGCTTTAAAATTTCAATGATAACCGATTTCAAGGTTAAAATATAAATATGTAATTTTCCTCCATAGTGAAGTTTCATTGCTTTTCGTGAAAAATATAAAGGAAGCGCAATTATTATAAATGAAGGCCGAATCCTGGCAATGCAAACTATTTAAGTTTTGCACCCACGCCCACATTTCAAAGAAATGTCTTTACTCCTACCAAAAAATATTATCCTATTATTACTTAGTAAATTTGCGAGGAAGATTTACTTATCTAAAAATATGAACCGTATATTGTTTTAGTGTGTCACTGTATTGATGGTAATTGACTTGCGTATGCGGAGAATATTTTTGGAAACAAAATTAGTCCCGTCAACAAATAACTTCAATCTTTTTGCAACGTAAATATGAAAGTTCGTGATTTCGGTCACACATTTGCGTGTTTATAAATTCCGACCTTCAACTAAAAACGTCAATTAAATTGCATTCTTTAGTAAAAAAAATATAAAAAACGACAACCTCGATAATTTCAGTGTTGATGCAGATTAATAAATAAAATTGTTTGTAATAAAAACTTGCTAAATTCTTTTTTGTTAACGTAAAGCATCTTTAGGTTTGTTGGTATCTTTTGTTAAGTATTTCTGAACAATATTTATAATTAAATTAATGTACACTGAATAGTGTAAATAGATTATTTACTCCTATTATTTTTGAAACTATTATTGAATATTTTATTAAGCTCCTTTCATACATTCGTGTGAAAAGAGTCTTAAATCTACTCTAGAATAATGACATTACAAGCATTAGCTTGTAACAAACACGTTTAATGTTTATACTTTTAATAATTTATACAATAGGTTTCACGTGCTTCTCCTATAGCTTTCACTGTGCTCCATCTCTTTCCTTTTTATTAGTACTCAGTTATCTTGCAACTTCTTCCTTTTTTGGTTTTGTATATACCATTTCTGCAATAAACATATTTTTTTACTGAAAGTACTGCTGTTTTGTTTTCTACTTTTCTCAATACTTTATTATTCTGAATTTTGTCCGATCAAATAATACCAATTTAGAACAACGTTTCAAATGCTTCTATGACTTTTTATAAAAACACACTCAGTTCTGTATTAATTTATTTGAATTCCGCACCACATATACACTAGTAAAAACGCAGACGCTGACTATTCTTTTTCAGAAAACAAATCTCCTTCATTTGATTTTGATAGCTGCCCAAAATTTGAAAAAAAACTAATCCTCGTATTTAGAGCAGTATATAAAACGCGTTTTATAATACACAAGAATTACACACACATGTGAGCTATTTTTCAAAATAGTCGCCATTAATATTGATTCAATCATATGAATAGTTTCGACCTCTGCTACGTGGTTCTTCATTATAAAATAAAATAAAACAATTTACTAAGTTTTTATCACAGAAATATTTATTGCAAAATCAATATACTAACGACTTAAGTTTTGACTTGTGAAAGTCATTATCAAGGATATGATAATGACCTTCACAAGTCGAAACTTTAGTCGTTAATATATTGATTTTTCAATAAATATTTTTGTGGTTAAAACTTAGTAAATTGTTGTTTTTATTTAATATTGATTCAGTAGGCGTAACAGAGAACTAACTTATCTATACTTTCCTCATACCAATGTTGTTGTTCTAGCTACACGTTACTTTTGAACCGCTGCTTTCCCTACAATTTTTTTCATCTAGCTGAACAAATGGAAGTTAGTTGGTAATAACTGTAAAGGAGATACTAGAACAACTTCCATTCAAAATTTTTGAACATTTCCTTTATCGACTTTGCTGTGTGACCTTGTGCGTTATCATGAAAAAGAACAACGCCTGATGACAATATCATTTTGTTTTATATTGTTTTTAGTAAACGTTTAATGTTTTACAATATCAAGATTCATGTACTCCACTGCAGCAATACGACTGCAGGCGACGTGTTGTAAGAAAAGCATGGATGGACCGACCCATATAGCAATCGTTGGGGGGGGGGTTCTTTGAGGCGATAGTTTTTTGGGCCGATGCCTTATTGGTTTTCTCAATTTTCCAATAAATGGACAATAACTCCCATGCGCTTGGGCCAAATCATCCAAAGCGTCCGGCTATTCGATATCTCGATCGTACCCCAGGAGTATAGAAAAACTATTGCCCTGTTGAGCGAAATGTCCCAATGTCGGTGGCAAGTACGTTGAAAAATAGCACACATGTTTGAGTAACTTCTGCTTATAATAAAACTTTTTTTATCTCCCTCATTTGTTTTTGCTAGACTGCCGACCAGGGAACTACCACAATTTCATTTTAAAAAACTAGAGCACTGGTTTTTTACCGAGATACTTTTCTATCTTGATACACAAATACATCAATTATAGTGACATTCAAAAACTTTTGTATCTCAAACCTTAAAATTTTCCAGATGAAATCCATATTCCACTTAGAGCGGGCATATTCTTTGAAACATTATAAATGGCAAGGCAAATTTAGGCCAAAATAAGCCAATAAACTCCCAAACACGATAATGCATATGCATATATATATATATATATATATAAATAGGGTTGAGAATCACTGCACTATATATATATATATATATATATATATATATATATATATATAGTGCAGTGATTCTCAACCTTTTTCTAGTAATGGTACACTTTTAATAATTTAAAAATACATAGTAACTGACTGAATGTAGCATAATTGATAAAAAATGTGAAAAATAAAAGAAAATTATTGGCGGCATTTTTGGAAGAATCTCGCAGCACACAATGCTCTTGCGGCACAATAGTTGCAAATCAGGACAGAATTTTTGCAAAACTCACTTTGTAAATACTGTTTAGCAGTATAGTGAAGAAACAAAACTATTAAAGTTATTACAAAATTCAAGGGAATCAGCTCTGAAAAGATTTTTTTTCTTACAAAAGCCTCAATTCTAGTTATAAATTTAAAATACTATCAAGCCGACAACATTTTATTTATTCAATTTATCACGCATTTTGGGTCTATTTTTCTATTATTTGGGGAGTTTTGCACATTTTTATGTCAAATTGAGGACATACTACATTTTCAACTTTTTGCTACCTTATCCAATCACCCAGAAGATTTAGAGTTACCTTTCCCGGCGCACTTTTTGATGAGACAGAAAGTGTCGGCATTTTCAGACTCACATTTTAGAGATATCCCTACTAAACGTCTGTAAAATTATCAAATTATACAGAATTTCTGGAGCCGTTGGATCCGTGAGTAGCGGAACTTAAACCTTAAATAAAATAAAGAATCAATTATTATAAATTCTTGAGTATATACTTAAACTCTGAACTTAGCTGAAATAAACATAGCAACTATGTACGGTCCAAACCCCGCAAAACAATTTGCCTATTAATAAACTTAACTAAATAATTACCTGCACCATAATTTATTCTGCTTTCATTAATTTTTTTAATCACATATTAAATACAGTATTTATATGATTTTTAGATTACAGCGTCGAGCTTATTGAGCAATATGTGAAATAAGCTACAGGCGCGAGTACAGGCAACATTTTATATAAAGCAAAATACTGACTCTACCTTGTTTATTCATCCTTGAATGTTTAGTATTTGTTCAAGAAATGGTAGCCGGTACAATATCCATGACTAAACTAATATTCATCTAACTAGAGGTTGCAGCCTGATCTGCCCTGTACATTTAAAGCTTATAGAGCGTCAAAATGGTACCAACTTCTACGGAAATAAACTCCAGAAATTACTACCTACTACTTTTAAAAAATTTCCAAATAATGAATTTAAAACAAAAAATAAAAATTATTTACTTCATAAAAACAGCATAGACAAATGCTTGCACACATACGTTCTTAAATATATAAATTATAAATTTATTTGCAATTTATTATTTTTTTATTATTTTATATTTGTTTATCTATTACAACCAATGTATGTTATCTTTTCAAATGTAATTAATATGAATCTAAATGACCTGTGTAAACCATACCATAAGGTTTACACAGATCATTGTCTAAATGAACAAATTAAATTATTGAAATTATTATATTTAAAAGAATTTTAAAAATATTATGCTAAAAAAACTAGTAGTATGCAATCTTGCCTGATAAAAGATGACAACCAACCTCTATTGTGCTAGTTACTGAGACGAATACTATAAATTCGCCCAGGACAAAACATTAAAACCTATGGGATTACTTTTTTACTCAAAGGAGAACTCTGAGAACGACTGCGCTAAAAGGATTTCCCTACCAAAGGAAAAAAAATTCAAATATTTGTAGAACATATGTTTTCTTCTGCATATTTTTTATACTAGAAACATAACATATGTTATTAAAAGCTGCATTGGCATCGAAAGCTGGAACCATGTTTTGTATTAATACATTTAAATTTGTATGTGTACGTTTGTTTAAAGTAAAGTTCTATTATTTACATTTAGAATTATTTTTTATTATATAAAAAATATTTTGTTAAAGCACCGCACTAATCTGATAGAGTCGAGATTCTCCCTCAAGCCCGTAGGGACAGATTAAATAACCTCTTTGAGATTAAGGGAAAAACGGTTAAAAACTGAACATTTATAAAAAACTTTTCTGCATTTATTATTTACTTATACGATAAAAACTACCATTGATGCAATTAACTCAATTATTTAATCAATTTGTGCGACTTAACTTATAGTATAACTTTCACGTGTTTTCCATTTTACATGCGTAGATGTTGAAAAAATGCTTCTGGAATATCGATCACGTTCAACCCACATTCAATCAAAAATGAAATCTATGTGTCATATGTACATCTTAAAGTTATAGCAAAAGATAAAAAATTTTGGGGTTGTATATTTCAAGAAAAATATCCGTGTTTAAAACAAATTGCCCTTTAGTTAACAGTATTATTTGTATAATTATTAGTAACTTTGTTTATTATTTTTACCTAGTGACTAGTTTTTACTAGGTCTACAAACTATGCTTACTCAGCCTACTACAGGAACCTAACCTAATCTAGTGACCTAATCAATCGTTTGTCTCCTAATATTTTTATGGTAGAAGCTTTAAGTTAGAACATCGGTAAAGTAGACCTGTCTACAAACCGCTTTATGACGCAAAGCCAAATAGTTTATCTTTCCTCTTTTGGACAGAAAACGGTGGGATTGTCACAATTTGAAGTAAAAGAACTTAGCCTAATTATATGTTCTCGAAGTGGTGGGTTGCTTGTTTTGTGTCAGATGTTGACGTTTCTCATTTGGAAGCGGCATCAATTTATCTAGGGATTATTTTAATCTAAAATATTTGCAGTTGTTTGAGACTAGTATAACATGCAGTTTCCAGGCTTGGCAGCTTTTTGTGACCTAAGGTCAAACAATGGTTTTATAGTACCGGAGTTTTGCATGACCGGTGAGTTTAAAGTCTTTCCTAGTTATTGGGGCAAGGAAATTAGCTGCAAACTTGCCTTTTTCAGACAACGTTTAATGTATTAGGCCCAACACAATGATAAAACTATTAAGGTAATTGTCTAGATGCTTTGCTGTGGTTGGCCTCGAGATAGGTTACTGCAAATAAAATTGTAATTTTTTTTCACTTATTGGTAAAGAGAATGTCTTGGCGGCCTTTGGCAGGATTGATGAGTGAAATTCTTTGACAATTGATAGCTATAATATAATAAAAAGTGTCGTCTTCTAAAAGATAAAGTTGAGAGATGTTGAGCCAACAATAAAAACATCACAAACAAAAAGTACAGTGATTCAATCATATTTTACATATATAATGTTTATTGTGATTGAAAGTTATGAGTAATAACAAAATAGCATATACACACGTATATTATTACCCATAACCTTAAACCAAGTTGATTTGGTAATCCATATGTGTGTAATTAACTAACCTTTATAAAAAATCAAAATATAACTGTCAAAAACATATTTTTCATACTTTACCAAAAATTGATTCAATACGTTCAGTGGTTTTAAAATTATTACATTTTATATAAATTTCTTAAACAAGTAATATCTTACTAAGAAATTTTTATCTCAAACAGTATATTTTAACGTCTCTATCTCTCCTTTATTCATCTCTTACTTTATGACTTCATAGTTACAAAACATCCTTTATGCATATTAATGTTTACCAAAATAGTTTTAAAATATAACATATTTTTTTATTATCATAAGCCGACATAATTTGCAAAAATGTTGGCATGCCATTTTGGCATATTTTTCAAACTACAATAATTCATCATAAACCGTTTTAAATGAACTCTTCCATATATTTACGTCATGCATAACTCAAACAATTTAAGCATTATAATTTATGACGGTAATTATATTAACAAAAATTTATTGTACAATAAATGGAATGAGACTATTAAAACTTTATTTACAATTTTTCTTTTTATAAAATAATGTACATTTATTTTTGGCATTGTATATTTTGCTTAAAATATTCACGTGGATAATTAAGAATTTCTGCGCAGCAATATTTTACCCAATCACCCCATTTTCCTAACATTAAATAACCTTTGATGTTCCATTTTTTATTAATTGCTTTAATGTTTGCAAATATTTGTTCAAGGAATGGAATGGATTCAAATTTTTATTCATGAAATGCCAAATACATACTGAAATTGAAATTTTATAAAATTTATAATAATAATAGCGTCTTTATTTGAAGTAATAAATACATTTAAAATACTTAAAAAGGCAAAGTTCAGTATAAATCACAACAGTAAGTGTATAAGAAGTTGAAAGTGTTAAAAGGTATACTTAGTCGAGTCCGGATTTTCATCAATTTGCATAACCACACAAAAATAATAAATTGTATCTATATATTTCCTGTAGATGGAAACCCAAATACCAAATAAATATCATGTAATATGCATAATAGTCCTTGCATATAGAAAAAGAACATTAATTGCATATATATATTTAATATTTGATGTCCAAATATGGTGGAATTTAACAATATTCATTCTGAAAATTATAAAATTAAAACTTTATATATATATATATATATAAAGTTTTAATTTTATA
>JARJEC010023287.1:0-56239 GCA_030264575.1 Tachinus sp. AB-2021
TATATATATATATATATATATGCGACCCGGGATGCTACTCTACTCAGAAAAATTAAAACAAATGAAAATAAAAAAGCGCTGAGAAAGGCAACAGGAAGTTGCTGAATAATTGAATATATATATATATATATATATATAAACCTTTGTCCAAAAAAGCTGGTATTAATTACAATTCCCTCACTCCATTCTGGCACATGTTGTTCTTATTAGTAAAGCAATAAAATCTTTCGTCAAACCTTCAGCAAGTTTATGGTCAAAATTTTAGATGCAAGACCATGTTAATTTAACGTATAGGTATTTGGTATTTCCAAGTTTGCAAGTCATCACTTTTTAAAAGAATAAAACCGTGGGCTATTGTCCTCAAAATCAAAAAGTTATACAAAAGAAACCTCTGATGAAGTACATTTGTATGACAGTAACATGTTTACTAGTGATGTGCAAAAATAAGAATCGAATACTTTGTTCCCGTTACTCCAAGAATTGAAAGGTATCGAATACTGCTTTGTAAATGTATCCGTTAAGTACTCAATAACGCCTGCGTAATGCAGAGTAACAATTACTGGTAGTAGTAATAGTAATAGCAAAGATCGATTTTGGTAACGAATTCTGAAAGTAATCACGGCGTCTGGTAGCAGATACATCGTTTCGGTACTTTCGTCAAATACTCAACTCAGAGCCGACCGGCGGTCGGAGACACAAAACAATTATTGCAACGCTCGATGGTATATTATTATATTTATAATACAGACAGTCGCATAATAGATTTAATTTTTAATTGAGAAATGATAATTAATAAATTAACTTATATAAATAATTAATAGAGAAAGATAGCTATTAGCTAGGTATTTTATAAATTATTTAAAATACAAATTCACAATTTTTATTTTATTGGAGTATCAAATACAAAGTATCGAATACTCATATGTAAAAGTATCGATTCGTATTCGATACTCAAAAGTATCGATATTGCACACCACTTATGTTTACTGTTTACTTTAAGTTTAAAAATGTCTGTAAGCAATTATTTTTAGGTACTATGAATAATTGCTATTGCTGGGGCCTGCCTAATCCATAAATAAATAATACCAAAAGTAAAAGAAAAACAATTATTAATTTGCCAAACACAAAAACATATATTCCTCGAATGTTTACAATTCGGAATAAATCGGACAAAAAACCCATTTTTTTTTATCTTAAAAAAACTGCAATTTTCACAAATTCGTCAACACATTGGTATTACACAGTAGGAACATTTTTGAAATTAGATTATTCTCAATCCTAAGCTGTGCATTCTCATAACCATTGGTTTACTATCTTGCCATTTAACAGAACGGAAAGGCCGTGAATGCCCAGTTTTAGATCGGCTGCTCATTCTGGAAAATTTCTGTGGCTTTTCTCACAAATTCTGAATACGCACAATTCGGATAAAGTCACAATGAACCACAGTGTGACGCTGTTGAGAATATATCATTAGTTACAGAATCTCAAGAAAGAAATAATAGTAATAATAACTGCATTGTATTGAAAAATACAAATTGGTAAATTCTAATAACCTTAGTGTTTTGCGAAAAAAATAAAGGAGGACGTCGATATAACGAAAAATCATAAAATTTTCAAAATGCAGAAAACAGATTTGCAAGAAAACAAATATATAATATACAAACCAGTTCGAAAAAAAGAATAAATAAACAGCAATAAAATGTGTTCATATATTAACTATAACTATTGTATACGTTTGTACAAACTTATTAGCAAAATTTGAATTTCTAAAGTCATGATCCGTATATCTCGCATCAAAGATGGTAACAAATTGAATTGATTATGTACAGACTTGTCTGTGTTGCAAATAATTGTTCTGACATATTTCTTAGAAATTCTCACCTCATCTGTTCACTGACCTATCACTGCTCGCCAATACTTGCATATAAATAACAATATCAAGTTAGACGTGCGCGATGATAACAAAGAATGATGAATAAATAAATTAGCCTTATACCTTGCTATTCGTGAGTTAAACATTATACAGTTAACATAATAATATGTAATTCGAGCTATACTACTATGCTTTTAAGCTCTTAGCAGCGCATCCTAATAATTCAATTCTATGTTAATAAGCACGACATTGTCCGACATTTCCCTTAGCACTCTCCACGGTGCACTCTCCTATACTGCTCTGAATACAAGAGCGTTGAATGAGAATGCGTCGTCAGGTCTCTAATAAGGGTTTATGAAGCTACTACTAAATCCGCCGTCTCTCTTGTAAACACCCCAATTACAAATAGTCCATCTTCTTCCTGCACTCTCAAGTACACATCCTCAGCACCCCAATGTCATTTTTTGTCGAGAACAGGAAAAAAGAGTGTTGATTTGAAATGTCATCCTGCGATGGGTACTTTCAACGCATTCCTGCGACTAATTACAATTGGGACTAGTTTGTAAATTAATTAAGCATCGCAATCAGCACAGGCCTAATTAATATTAAAATGATTTCATTTTCAGAATATAGAAATGGTTTAATTAAATGGAATAGAAACTTTCAAGTTTTTTAAAAAGTTTTAATTAAACCGTTAGGCGGCCCTCGAAAGAAAACAGATGTACTCAGTGTGTATAAATTGTAAACTTTTATAAAGAGTAATTTTGCTCCTTAGTAAATACGACGAGAAACGAACAAACCATTGCAACTAGGATCTCCTATTGTATGTGTGTTTATCCACGGACGTACTAAGGAGCATCAGGGAGCAGGAGTCGTACGCGGTTAGTTCCAGCACAAAAGGCTTCATCCAGATTAACAAACTTCTACATTATTATCAAGAATGCCATTCACGTCTGATGAGATTGAGAATTACTGCATATAAATGATTAAAGCCTGGTGTGTTGTAAATAATTTATATGTAGATATAAATTGATTTTTAAATTGCAGTTACTTCTTGTAATTATTATTACGTTTCAAGACTTATAAATAGATTTTAAACAAAATGTATAAGTAATAGAGGCAATCATTATAAAATACAAAACAAAACGGTATAAGAAAACTAACTGTAACAATAGCTTTATGAAATTAACATACACAATGTTTTAATTTAAGTAATAAAATCGTGAGAAAAGTAAAATTCCTAAAAGAAAACGGTTTTTTTTAATTTCATCATATTCGGAAGTATTGTGGTAACATCATTAATAATAAAGTCAATAAAAGTTAATTTGGACAACGAAAGGGTTTGTTTTATTTATGAGAAAGTAATTGATTACACCGTGAATGATTTTTCGAAGGATGTACACGCAATAAAAGAGTGGTAGTTTATGTCCTTTCGGCACTACCATTAATCATGACTGTGGGAATTTCTGTATTTTGGGTAATTAAATTCTAGTAAACGTAAATTTAATACACCATTACTATATAACGTTAGCTATTAAATATGGACTACAATGAGCTCGCTATTTCTTCGGATAATCGTAAAGTTAAATAATGAGACTGATTCATTCAATGAGCGCTTTTAATTTAGTGAAACATAATAACGGAACTTTGTATAAAATTATCATACATTTTACTTGTGTATGTATATTGATACTACATACATTTTATTTAAAATACTAGTAATTGGTGTTAACGAAAGGGAAGGGAAATATGTAACAAAATATACAGTACAATTGAATTGAAGTAATAAAAGAAGTTGAAACCAAAATAAAATTTAAAATGTCAAAATACAATTAGTATTTAATAACCAAACTGTCAATATAATTTTTTTTCAATATTTTGTTTGACCATTTCGAGTAATTTTTCTTCTCAAAATACCGAAAATATGTACAAAAATTTTGTTTACAAAAGAATGGAATTTATTTATGTACTAATTCTTATTAATATATTTTTTGGTTGATAATGATGATGACTTTAGTTGCCATTGATATGACATTATATATGTCAAATAATTATTTTGTTTGTTTGTGTAAAGTTGAATAAAATTTATTATTTTCAGGATTGATGTACCGGGTGTCCCATTTCACCTGACATCAAAACCTTACTATCGCAAACTATCGGATTATTCAAAAAATATGTATTGTACGATTAAACTTGCCCATATATAAAATTAATATTTTCAAACGGTTCTTGCTGTAAATTTAGCACTAAACTTCTGCCCTCAGTGCATGGGGTGGAGTAACTTTGAAATTTTAAATAGGAACCCTAATTTTTATTACCAATTTGAATTCTACGGACAAAAATACATAAGTTTTGTCCGAAAAATATTTTTTGATTCGTGATGCATGGCGCTGTAATCGCAACATTGGATTGAAAAATAACAAAATAGCAATTCAATATTTTAAATAAAAATAATAGCATTAATGATTAGACTAACAAAATTAGATTTTACGTAAAGTTTTTATTTTTATTTTCCATTTTAATAAAGAGAGAAAGAGAGAGTGAGGATTAATTGCTGGATAAATACCAGATAAGTAACTTTTGTAGATCGTTCCAAAAGAAAACTAAAATCGTTTTTCCAAAGACTTTCTCAGCATTTTGGAACTCATATTTTTTTCTTTGTTCGTAATCTATAGTTGAATGGCGTTTGTCCGCCAATTAAGTTACTGTATAAATAAAATACATCAAATAATTTTATATAATACTTTATGTAATACAATCAAATAGATAAACAAGGAATAAATAAATAATAAACAAAATAATAAAAATCAGCGCCATGAAGAACCGCCGGTTGGCATATATAGTACGGCCGATGTCAAATGTATATTATAGCATAGCCCCGCCTGCCGGTATCAATCGCCATTGGGAAACAATTTATGTTACTCAAGATATCGGAAGCAAATTTCTAGAGTAACAAGCCATAACTCAACACAAAATAAATAATTAGAAAAATTAAAGCTTAGATGTTACCAATACCAATATTATAGTAAAATTATGTTCTGAAGAAGATATCAGACAGATAAGCAGTTTGACCAGTGTTGTCTGGACCGCAACCCATTAAAATAACTTTCAAAGTTTAGGAGCCAGCATGACGAGAAAAACAGCTGTATACAGGATGGGGCAGAATTGAAGGGCGTTTTAAAAAAAATTTAACTTTTTTTGAACAAAAATTTTAATTACCAAAAATAGAAACCATTTAACAATGAAAAAGTGAAATTATATTCTGAAAATGATATGACATATGAAGTTCGTTTTGTGTAATGCACTGCTGTGATCGTTCCTCAAAGTTTCGGATCACCCTCTTTTATAGGTCATTATCAATTGGTAGAGCTTCAATGAAAATTCTCTGGATATGATCTCCCGCCCTTTTGTTTTTCAGACCTCACAGCTTGTGATTTTTATGAGGTCTACGTTGATAAACCTTGAATCTTGCAAAAGTTAAAAAAAGCCACGATGGGGAACTTTGAGAAATGACCTCATCTGTCTTATATCATTTTCGGAATATAATTTCACTTTTTCATTGTTAAATAGTATAAGTTGTTATTTTTCGTAATTAGATATTTTATAAGTTCAAAAAAAGTTAAATTATTTTCATCAAAAAATGCCCTTCAATTCTGCCCCATCCTGTATAATGCTTTATTTGTTTTTCTGGTCATGTTAGCTCTTAAACTTTGAAAGTTTTTTTTAGTGGGTTGCGGTCCAGACAACACTGGTTAAACCGCTTAGAATGATAAATGTTAATATAATTAGTCATCCAGGTTTCCTTTAAAATTATAAAATACTTATACATTCTCCTTCAATTCTGCAAATAAGTTTAGTTTATTTGACAATATAACTAATAAAATAAAATAAAATTTTATTGGTCTAAATATGTTGATTAATACAATTCAAAACAAGTCGACGCATCTTTGATGTAATTAATGATATCGTGATATAATACTTATCAATTTCTATATTGAACCAACATATTCTTGCTTTGCATTTCCATTTGAATCTAATTACAGAAAATAGTAGACTGAATAATATTGATATAATTAATAGATATTTCAAGCGCAACCAATTGAAAGATAATAACAGTTTGTGAGAAGAGGTCAACAACTGTTACATCCTATTTTTTATATCGCAAGCAACAATTGTATCTTAAATCCCACGAGATATCAACACTGTAACATCATCATCATCTCTTCCTTGAACATGCCATACAAAACGAACCGAATACATTCTACGTTGAATAAACATTCATATTACGTGTGCAAACCTCTTTGTACTCGTACGTAGAGCGCGATTAACAATATGCGAATGCAGATGGTTGTTTCGCCTGCAGAGATTTAGACAAAGCATTGAAACACATTGGACCATGAGGAATATCGATTATACACGCATGTACGGCACTAACCGGGCCTTAAAGCCGACCAAGGGGGAGATACAATTTATGGCAATTCTACGGTATTAAGAATAAATTACTACATTTTTTGTATTATTTACATTAAGTCGGATGAGACGGAATTTGATTGGATTCTGTGCGACTGCGATAAGATTTTTTGAGGGGTTTTTATCTGAAAAAAGAATAATCACATACAAACGATGTTAAATGAAGTCTGATTAGATATTCGCTTTCGTATTACCATCCAATACATTTTTGTGGTCAACATTCCAATACCGCTTAAATTGGTTTCATGTAATATCTAAAGATTCTTTAAAATTTTATCTGTAATTCAATTGAGATATCAATTATAAAACTTTATAATTAAATTAAATCTGCTGTAACTATTTCTTAATTAAATGCGAATATTTAATTCAAATTACATTAAAATTGTCATTAAACCTGATAGACTACTAAATGTAAACAAACACAATTTAATTATGAGGTAGACAGCTTAAATGGGAAATTGCAGCGTTAATCCTGAAAAAAGCAATTTGTTGATTACTTAGTTAACTATTCTACAGCATCAAAAACATTTTAGTCAAGATCACTTCTATTAACGACTTTAACAACATTGTGTGTGGTGTGCTACCATATTGCAGTAAATTAATATCAGAACAGTATTAAATAATAAAAGAATAAAACTATTGTTTTTGTATCACGATTTATTCAGTCACTCGGCGACTACAGTTTAGACTGAATCTCAATCTTTATCAGACGTTACAGAAAAAGTAATCACGGTGTGACTAAATAAATCGTGATATAAAACATAATAGTTTTATTTTTCTTAGATTATGAATTATCACATAGTAACAATCGATTCTATCAATTTTATTAAATGATAAGTAATAATTTAGAAATTGTTAGCCCACAACAACATACTATAACATAATGTATAAGTAATAAATTAATCTGCAAATATTATACATGCAGTTGAATTCCACAAAGGATATCTACCATGATAATATCTTCCCTCCTATGATGACAGAACAAACCAGCTTATATTGGGGATTCAGGAGACATGTGCATGACATACTCATACTCCTTCCTGGTTATTGACATTACTAACAAACATGCTAATTGAAACTTGCATGAAAACAAAGCAAAAGAAGAAGAAGAAAGAATAAGAAGAAAGAAGAAGACGAAGACTTAGAATTTTAAAATAGATATTGATAATTTAATTATACTGTATCTATATAATCTAATGTTGCTGGAAAGGTTAAGACTCAAAGACTTCAAAGGTTATACATTAATGAGTAAAAACAGAAAAGAGGAACGTCCAAAGTGTAGCCGCAAATACAATTGAAGAAATGTACAAATCAAAATATAAAAATCGGTATATTATTTTTTAACATGATTATTCTTCATATTTCTTTAAACTAATAAATGAAATTGCATAAAAGGCATTTGGAGCACCATATACTACCATATTTAATTTTTTATTCTTGAAAATTCGTTAAAATGCTCAATAGTAATATATTAAGTGCATTGAAATTATCGAAAAGCGCTTTGACAATCAAATTTTTAGATAATTTTCATTGCACGGAATATATTTAGCAGACTATTTCCCGAGCTATTAATTTTATTATAAATATCGGATACTGGCAGTACACTCTTTGTATTACTGATGATAATTACTAGAGATAGAAAAAAAACAAAACTATTTTAATTGGGCCCCACGGATAAAATAAACTATGTACAAGAAAGAAAAAATAGAACTAAGAATCTAATTCCTATAAGTAAGGTGACAGAATATAACAAGAAAAAAATCATATTTAAAAACAAAAGTATCCCTAATAGTGAAAAGCAAAATTAAGAGAATAAAACCTAATATGTCAAAGGTTAGGTTTGTTTCTTCAAAAAATAAATATAATTTCAGCCTAAAAGTAGATACCAGTAAATTCAAGAAACTCGCCTCACCTCGAGAAAAAATAGAAGCGCTATTTACAAGAACAAAAAAAACAAAGCCACGAGGCCACTTATTTCAAAACAAATACTCAACTCGTATTACTCAGCAGAAATCTCTAAAAGTGTAGCTTTGTCGGGATGCATCGTCTTCCGTTTATGTGCGTTGAGTTAGTGTAAACAATATTTTGCCTAACAGTGTATCCGCTACTCTTTTTTGTTTATCAAACTGGGCAAAACTATAGAAAACCTCATGTTATTCTAGATAAATTATATATACTAATTAAATTAATAAACAAACTTATAGTTAAAAGCATCTTCCCAAAAATGTAGAAAAATCAAACTTGGTCATAACCAAAAAACATATAAAATACGAAGAAAACTCTTACAGACCTACCTCCTGAATACTATATAGAAGCTTCAAAAGAATTGTTACTATAGATTTAACGAACAACAGAAACAAAACAAAAATCTGCAAGAAAGCAATAACCTGTCAGAAAACACACTTTGGATATAGAAAAAACAAATCAACCATCTCCGCCATGACGTAAACCTCCTTAAAGACAAGAAACGCAAAACTTACCATAAAAGAAAAATGTATGTGCATTATTGTGATTGATTTCAAAAATGCTTTCAAAAAAGAAACAAGAAAAAGAAACCTCATAAATAAGGTATACGACTAAAATTTGTTAAAAACCAAATGTTTTGTGGAACAATGTGTTAGGAATCAAAATAAAAGATAATAGCATATGCCGACAATTTAGCCATAATTGTCACATGATGAAATAAATCAAAATTAACTTGAAAAATCAATAAATTTATTATGTTAAACAAAATGACTCTTTAGACAGATCTTAACTAATTCGCAACTAGCAGCATGATTGAGAAAAACCACTAATCAATAAAATGGCGCAATTCCTACTGGTCAAGGTTGCTTCAATAACTATCTCCTTAAAATCAAAATGAGATTTAACAGAAAATAAATATTCCTACTGTGAAGAAAAGGATAGTGCTCAATACACCGTTGAGGTATATAAAGATTGTAAAATTATAAATCGTATAAAATAATGGCAAATGACCTTTTTCATCTTCAATCAGTCAGAACATTTATGATTATAATATTAAAAACATCTATATTTATAGATATATAGATAAGTCATAGACCATACTAAATATAGCATTACACAATTAGCCATATGGTAAATATTGAAAAATGTTGAAAATGTTTTAAAAATATCAAAATTGCAAATAAACAAAAAACATATAACTCCACAATCTTAATTTTTAGAAAAACGTTAGATATTGTTTTGTGAGAAAAGCAGTCACAATAATTAGATGCACAATAGAAGAAAACGTCCTATATAAAAATGCCAACAAAAATATATAATTACTGTATAAACAGCTGAATATATAAAAATATTTTTGAAGTTATACTGTTTTCCATTCAATTTCTGCTAAACATATAAAAGATACCAAAATGATGTTATAGTACTTATAATGTAATATTTTGTATTAACAACAACCAAGGAATAGCAGAAAAATTCAAAGATCAAATTTCCTACTCTTCATTGCTCGTTTCCGTAAGACGTAATATGATAATTCTAAAATTCGCCATCACTCTTATTATATTATTAATCTTCTTTACATTAATTGTTAATAGAACAATATCATGTGGTTTAATGTCATCAGGGCTAGATAATACAACTGTATAAAGTGAGTTAGTTATACTGTTATACTATTCTTCGGGGTATCATCGTATTAAGCTTCGTTTAAAAAATCTATTTTAGTTAAAAACCATTTCTTTTAGGTATGGTGTTTTTCGCCCACAAATTCAATAGAAAAACACAAGAAAATTAAAATAAACCTGTTTGTAAAGAATCGTGAAACTTTAGTAAATACATACAGTGACCGCCAAAAAATGTGCACCATATGGGTAACCTTTTTATTGTGTATTTCTCAGAAGATTTTATTCTTTATAAAAAGTTGTGCTCTTGTCAAAACTCATCCAGCTTTATTGAAATGCACCAAGTGATCTATAGTTAATAAGAACATTGCATTTTTCCAAATGATGTGAAAAGTACGATATTTCAAAATAACACAATTTTTTGGTAATATTTCATTTGTTGCATATTCGTTTTGTCTTATTAAACAATCCCAAATGCCACACAAAATTATGTTTCTCTGTTATTTTTGTAAAAATGTTTTTTTTTAATTATTATTTTAAGTTTCGCAAACTAGTGCTAGTTTAAATTTGAAGTACAAAATCTTCACAAACTTGTAAATAAAAAAAACAGTGAAAACGTCAGTTCTACTTTCAAATGTTTTTATTATTAGCTAAAGCTTAGTATTATTCCAAAATGTTCTTAGAGCAAGTTAGTTTTTTAAAGAAATAAATTTTAATGAGATCTGAAAGCAGTGACAATGAGCTACCTTCAAAAAACAAATACAATATCTTTGTACAGTTGCCTAACGGTCCACACTTTTTGGCGGTTACTGTATATTATAAAATATCATACTATATTGTGCACATACTAATATAAATAAATCAACGTAAAATTCATCATTAGTTAATAGCTACGAAAAAGGAAATATGATAGTAAATTTAAAAAAATGACAAATGTTTCTATCAATACTTAATTAATTAAATAAAACTTTCGTTTTAAATTGAATCACATTTTGGAATTAATATCGATTTGAATATATCATAAATAATCATTTATATACTAAAGAATTGTTATCATATATTCTTAAATTTGTTGGAAAAAACATGGTTGGTCATTTAACAAGTCACGCTATCACTATTAAGATGACAACACCGCAAGTCGAGTCATTTTAGTACAGTTTGTATAGTCAAATTGCCGTTCATTTGGCAACCATGTTTGAGTCATAAAAAATTAAAACAAAGACGGCATTTAAATATTGTTACATTGTTTCAATGTTTACCAATAAAAAACTGATAAATATTTTTATTAAAATAAAAGTGTCAGAACATTGATTTTTGTCATTGTTGTTTGACGTTAAAAATTGTCGATTCAAAATTTTACATCGCCATGTAGTTCTTTCGCCGATTAAAAATACGCATTTAACAAAATGTAGCACACAATTCAATCTTAATTTCCTACGCCTGTATAATTTAATCAAATAAGAACAAATAAAAGCAAACATGGCTAAATGAATTAAGTTTACCTAATCCAGTAAAACTAGACGTTGGTTTTACTAGTAATTTGGTAGAAATTCTCCATATACTCAATTCGCGTTCGAACAATTAAATTAGTATACGGCCCTAACGCTTTCCAAGCAAAGTTGGGTTTTCGCTGTGGCCAATATGACCCTATGGTCAAATATTTGCCCCTACATTCACTTCCGTACTTACAGGATTTTATCCAAATTAATTCAACAAACCGCGGGGGTATAAGGGGATACTCGTTGCCGGACAATAATTTGTGATGCGATGAAAGAGATGAAAACGTTTTTATATTTGTTTCGGCAATTATTAAATTATTCCAATTTTGTTGTAAAATGACAGATTTTGCTTATTCAAATAAGTGGTAAAATGCTTAATCAAATCACCTGTAATTAAAACTTTGCTAGCTGGTGTATATTGGAAATATAGTATACATGTAAATAGAACGCAACAATTTTATTACGGATCTGAGAACGATAACTCGATAAAAAACCAAACATACAAGTTTACAGGGGGAACTTATTATTTTCTAATTACTTTATTGTTCAAAAATTTTCGATAAACGTTAAGATAAACAGGTAATATTATAAACTATTTTAACTAAAATAAAAAATATGTCTTTCCGTTTTCTGAAATTTAATAATTGAAAGAGTTAGAGCAAAAATGGTATAAGTGACTATTTAAAAATGTTGATGCAAGTAATTATATGATTAATTAAATGTATCTATTTTCATTGGAGCAGAGATATGATTATGTAAGCAACTAGTGGAACTATCTATTTTGATTAATTTAAAGTCTTTAAAAAGTCACCTCTTTAATGAATTTTGAAAGAACACTGATTTAAACTTAGATTACTCAAAATTATAAATTTTGAACTTATACCCTTTTTCTCTAAACCCTTCAATTATATATTTGTAAATTCGTATATTTGGATATTCAGCTAGTTATCACCAGTTATCTGAGATCCACAATACCGGACATTAATGATGACGTCAGAAGAATCCATGTTTTTACATAGACTTGCATTCCGAGCACAAAGTGGAAAATAAATAAACTGCAAGAAATAGTATGCAAGTCTATGTAAAAAAACATTTCTTTGATATATCAAATTTTGCTGCATTACAAATAATTCAGTATATCAATCAATAATTGCAAAGCTAGAAAAATTAAGCATGCGTTAGCAAAGTCATTTAATCACTCGTCTGGTTGGGCCTTCGGACCTAACCGAACCTATTTACCATGACAAACTTTCCTTCGTCCTTTAATTTAATTCAAGAATAATTTGCTTATGGGAAATAGGTTTGAGCTACACAAAAACCAACGGTAGTCGTTTTCCCGTTTTCCAACAATGTCATTATGATTTATTTATTTCACAGCTATCAGAAAAATAACATAGTCAAACATTTATTCGATGACCTGAAAATGTACCCGCGTGTAAATTTTCAGGTGCGCGTTGATTTTATTTTAATTTGACTTTATGGGGAGTGAAATTCTCACTGTAAATCAATCCTATTGATCGATTTTTTTCAATCATACAAATTAAGATTGGTTGAATGAAATATGAATATATTAATTATTAATCACTTAAATTTATATTTATTTATCACATTTATCATTTTCGCTATTATTCAAAAATGTCGAACGATTATAATTCAACAAATTTTCAAAAATAATTTAAAAATTGATACTTTAATGTAAAAACTGCTTTTTATTACAAATTTATTCCTATCCTCTTTTCACTCTAAATCAAATATACCGCACGCGTAAAATTATTATTTTACTTTATTTAATTTTTAAAAATAGTAGACAATGAGAAAATTGATTAGGAGTCAACATTTTTAAGGTTTGCTACAGGCTTCTCCTACAAGCTCCGAACTATATATATATAGACCGCTATTGCCTGGATTTTCTTTTTTTAATGTTCAGAAAAATATTTGGAACAACTTTTTTCATAATTCTCAAAGGAAAAGTGCTACAATGCAGAGGCGGCATTTTTTAGACGGTTTCAAAAAATAATTCAAAATAAGGTCATGTTACCAACAAATCTAAAAATAGGGAAGTAAACTTAAAATGATCTAACAAATAAAAATTTCCAAAAATATACCTGATGTTCCACTTAAATTAATAAAATTAATCTTTCCTTTTAAAAAGGAAATGATAAAATGTGAAAACATATAATTAAAAAATATGTTCGGTTGTCATTTTAAATTTTAAAAGTTGATGGTTTTGCGCTCTGTTAAAAGTAATAACTAAATTTTACTTTCATATAAATAATAATTAAAAAATATTAAATGTACGTTTATCGAAGAAATTTTTGGCAAAAATTGTAAAATTGGACTGTCCGCATTTGCTTAATAGAGGTTCCGTTTAATGGAGGGCGATTTCCATATATGAAATACCTACATGTATTTTTGCCGGTGCAAGAAAAATTGTCCTGATTTGGGAAGTTGTTCGCTACTAGACATTTCACTGTAATACATTAATTCACGTAAACGTCTAACTATATTATTTCAAATATTCCAATTTAATTATTTTTTTTTTAATTTTAAAAAATCCCAATCACCTAAATCAAATTTTACAATCAATCCTAAATCACATTTCACAATATATTAATTAAATTCAGTTAGTACTCATTGCTGAATTATTCGGCATGGTTATGGTTATGGTTAGGAATGTAATTACAGCGATAATAAATTATTAATTACACCATTAATAACATATACTTATTAATAGTTATCTTCAAAAGCTCATTTCAGTTGGGCTCAGGCGACAGATTTCATTAATAAACAAGACATGCACATACGCATAAATAAATATATATTTTTACACCAATAATAAAATACAAAATTTATAGTATTGAACCACAAGTCCTGCAAGTTTAAATTCGAAAGGAATCTCTTTCACATGAATATAATGAGCTTGAAATGCCTCATAAAGGTGGTCGAATTAATTAAAACACACAAGGAATTCCAACGGTCTGTACCGATACGAGCTCCATTTACAAAAAAAAGTTAATAAGCGACATATTTCAGATGTTATACCGGTCAGAACGGAAATGAATGTAATATTTCTGATATTAATTAAATCCCCGACCTTTTGATCTGTGTGTGTTCAATTAATTTTCTATTATCAGCCCAAGAGCTCTTTCCAATAACGCGGCATGTTTCATGCGCTTTTTTTCCTATTTAATTAAACCGCACTAACAAATTACAATGAACATGTTTGTTTTTATTGTAACTATAACAGTTGTTGAAATAAAATTGCATGCTGATGATGGCATACCTAAAAGGAATATGCTGCAGATGATAATTCCAGACATGTTATTAAAATCCGTTCTTTATTTTAATTATACACCACGACAATAAACAAATAGCGAGGTCACTAATAAAACTAGTACAAACACATCACATATTTATTTATATAGCGATTTTATTCATAATATTTAGTTCATGTGACAGACCGGCGAATGTATGGACAACAATATACACCCCTCGCGGATGCACGCGATGAACTGAAGAATTTCAGCCAGCCAGCCGGCGTTTCTACGGCAAGCCGGTTTTGATATTTTAAATTTTGTATACAGTTCACCGATGCTGTACGAACAGAATCGAAGTCAGTGTGCTTGTATGCAACCACGCTATCTGTATGTATGGTTGCATACCACTAAAAATACATTTTATATCAAATAAAATTCTTGTAAAATTTGACATATTTTCATTTTTTTTTTACTTTGATTTTAATAATTGTCAGTAGTTAACATTATCGTAATTACATTAATCAAAGTTTATATATTATACACAATATCTAATTATATAGATTTGAAACAAAAATAATTTATAATATACATATTATATATGATATAAATAATATAATTGTAAATAAATAATGGATGATTGATAATAATTGCATTAATTAACTATAAATAAATATTTAATTGTTTACAAAATGTTGGCAATAGCCAAGCAAGTAATTGAAAACAATTTTCAAGTTCGGTTGATTAATATTTTGATATTGAACTTCATTTCAGTTAACTTGATTTTGTCTTGATTTCAATTGTTGCAAAAAAAACTAAAAGTTAGGTATAACACATTTTTATTAAAAAAAATTATAGTGGTAACCAATCAAAGTTAGTTTTCACATGTTTTTGGCATCTCGTATTTTTATTAATTATACTATTAGATTGAACACATATTTTTAAAACCAATACTTGTACATATAAGTAAAAAAAATATATATTTATTAGAGAAATTACACAAAAAACAAATTCAATCTTGTAATAACTACAACATATTTTTATTATTATTATTGTTATGGGATTACCCACTTTGTGACACCTCATTTAATAGGTTTTATGTCAGTGGTGAAAATAAATTTTTTTTTTAAATTTTATATATGCAAATATTCTCAAAATAATATGCAATTGGAAAAACCTTTAAAAACCCCGAAACATGTTAATTTTTACTTTAAAAGGGTTTGACATACTGTTGACCTCTCTGTAACTTTCCCCTCCCCTCAAACCAGCAAATTTCATAACTTTTAAACAGAATGACCCACTTGTGACACTACATTTGAAAGGTATTAACGTCGGTAATTTACCAGTGCATTTTTTTTAAATGTGTTGTCTGTTTTGTTTCCTACAAATTAATATAAAATTAGCAAAATATTTGAAAACTCAGAAACAAATCAATTTTTAAATTGAAGAAAAGATCATTTGACGTATTGTTAATATATGTAACAAATACTAAGAAAATAAAATAATTTTAAATTTATAAAAAATTAAAGAAAAACACAATGTACGCTACTGAAATTCTGACATAAAGACCTTTCAAAAGAGCTGTCACAAAGTGGGTCTTTCCGTTTAAATTTTCTAAAAGTCTTCTTCGAGTCAAAATAAAAATTGGCATGTTTCCGGTTTTTTAAATGTTAAAATGTTTTTACTGAAATTCTGATCTTTCAAAATAAAAATTGACATGTTTCCGGTTTTTAAATGTTTTATCTATTTTAAATTATTTTCAAATTTGAAAAAAAAATTAAAATTCGCACTGCTGAAGGTAATGGTGCTTGTTGAAAAATATTAAGGGAAAGTGACATATATCAAAAGATGTCCCCTTCAAAACAGAAATTGACGTGTTTTAGGATATTTTGTTTTGTGGGTATACTTTTGCAAAAGTCACTCTGTATATTATTATTTTTGTATTTTGACATCTAGAATGTCACATTCTCGCATAGATTTTAGTTTGAGAAGAAGCTTTAATATCAAATCCTTTTTAGTTTTTATGAATTACAACTGATGGCGTTGTGATAAAAAAATTAATTAAAACAATTTATAACTCATATTGATTTTATGCATTTGTTCAATTAGATGGAACATACACATTTAAAAAACTATCATTTCTAAATTCAAATTATATTTAAAATAGCTTATATTATGAATATAAATTGATAGTAACCAAACAAAAATTGTAATAATTCTGACACAAAACATTTATTGATTGTAATTACTAATGTTCCTAATTAAATATGTAAACAAATGATTCAAAACATAAAAAATAATATAAAACACACTTGTCAGAGGGCAATTCAGCCACTCGACGCTTCGTTTTAGAATTGAGGGCTTTCTTCTGCCTGTACATGTGTTTCAATATAGTATTCTCCTCGACCATTAAGAAATGTAATACTTCTCACTCTTGAGATATTTTTTCTGAATCACTTAGTTGTGTTTTGCATGTATTTTTATTCTATAGCAAGTGATAGAATGAATATTTCATAATTTTGCTCAACAAAATGCATCATAGATTGACATGTTTTTCAAAACTGTCACTGTCAGGTCTAAGCTGTTTGAAGACAAGTTTTAATTAAAATAAATAAAAAATTGGATTTACAAATAGTCGTGGAGAAAATACAGTCTGTTACTCGGTTAGCACGATTTACTCGTCTTCCACTGGTATCGATTTTCATTCTAATTTTGTTACATAATCTATTATTCTATTAATTTTGGCAATAGCGATAAGAATGTAATTATTTTATTTGGTTTGATGTCCAGAAGAAGTATACCGCGTATATATCTCAAAATATATGTGAAACTTAGAAATACATTTTTATCAGAAAACAACTAATTTACGTGAATTATTTTAATCATGTCAACTGGTCGAAGTTATTTCCTTCATTGTCGATGCAGATTTGAGCTTGCTTAATCCGTGAGAGGCCCCACAAAGTACTAATGGAAATACTAAACAAATTGGTAGATTTTTACGCAATTGTTTTTATAAAGAATAAATACCAAGTAAACTTGATTATCAAACAAATATTTTTTTATAAATAATAAATACCAAGCCTAATTTCTACAAAAATGATATTTATAAAAAATAAATACTAAGCAATCTTGATTTCTACACAAATAATTGTTTTAAACATTTTACCAAATAAATTGAAAAGTAAAAATATTTTATTAGAATGTGTTCTTAATATCTCATTTCATGCCTTTATCAACCATTTCCCAAGTTTTGGCCTATAGGTTGAGAAACACCCTGTATATTAATTACAAGAATTAAAATATGTTTGTGAGAACATTTAGGTATTCGTATAAAAAGTACTTCACTATTATTATGTAAAATCTGTTGTATTTTTTAATAAATAAAAATATTGATGTTTTAATAAAAAAATGTGATTATTTTTCGATAAAAAAATGTTTGATTATTTTTCGATACATTTTTTTGACTATTTTTCGATAAAAATGTAGACTATTTTTTTATTAAAAAATGTCGACTATTTTTCGATAAAATGTGTTGACTATTTTTTGATAAAAAAATGTTGATTGTTTTTTGACAAAAATTAAATGTTGACTGCTTTTCCCAATCCTTGATATTCAGATAGGAATGTAATGCAAGGAGGATAGAGCAGTAGCATTTAATCTATCAGTATTTTACGCACGCAGCTGTCTAGGAATACAGACACCACGCATGGGATACTGAACAACATTATACAAGCTAAATAATAAACGAGGCATGTTCATGCAGGATTGAACCTGGGTCAGCTAGTCGCAAAGCTAGCACCGTACCACTGAGCTACGCGAAGCCTAGGAATTCAGAAGCTACAGTTTTATATATTTATCATTGAATTTATATACAACCAGATTTACATCGTAGTGAAATTTGAATATCGAACATAATAATGCATTGTTAATGTGTATTTGTACTAACTTTAAAAATGAGAAAACTATTTTAAAACTATCAAATAATAACAAATTCTTAATTCCAAAATGCTGAAAATTATTTTGTTTAGTCTCACGAGGTCCTCAAAGTGTTTTGCCTACACAAATATTGTTTTAATTCCGTATTTTAAGTACTAGTTTGCTTTCTTTTTTAGTATAATAAATGTTTTCAATATTTATTAAAAGTAATTACAATGTGAATTATTATATATGCAAATTACTTTCGAAGAAATCAAATTCAAATTTACAATACGTATGGCAATGTATAAAATTTTTTAATAAAATTAAAATTATAACGTAGGCTATATAATGAACTAGTAATTTTTTTCCGTTAGAATTAAAAAACTTTAAAACTATTTCAAAAAGTGGAATTTATTGAAATCAATCAACGTGTCAAAACAATTTTAAAAATGTGTTACAAATTATATCCAATATATACAATACTTTACAAACGCACTATATATATATATATATATATATATATATATATATATATTTATTATTAAATTGCGTATGCCATTACTTTTAAACAAAATATTTCAAAGCAACACCGTCAAATTTGACATTTAAAAAAAAAATTAATGTAAAAATGGTTTATTATATGATAAAAAAAATACAACAATAAAGACAACAATAGTTAAGCAGCGTTAGGCACAGTCAGCTGGGTGGCCCCGTCTCCGGTACGCATGGACCCGTCTCTGGTACCATTCCAAATTGAAAAACAATTAATGACGCTCTAGATATCGGAGACAAATATCTAGAGTAACAAGCATAACCTACATGAACACGGCTGAAGGAAATCGATATCGATGGCTAGTTGGGTAAAACCCAACAAATACAAATACTACTACTACTATAATGTATGCGGACTCGTTACTGCTGATAAAATAAATTCAAAACTAATTTCATATTCTGCAAAAGAGTCTGCTTTGCTATCAATTCTAGAGTATTTTGTGATCTTGCTAACTTCTAGAATCTAGAGAATCTAGAACGTCACGAAGATAAACATGTTAAAAGAATTGAAATTGACATAACATTAATTTAGGTACATGTTTAGTAAATATGTACCAATTTTCAGTTTATACTGAGTACTAGGTGTAAAATCTATAAACAATGTCATAGCCATGAATACACTGCCAGCCATGTCGCGTAATGTGAAATTAAATGCCCGATTTTAATATCACACTATTCACACTATAATCACCAACAAAGAAGAATGCAAAAACATAAAGAAGTGACAGCATGTAATGATCAAACACGCGAGACGTGAGAATGGCTATAGTTTGTAACTTGTTTGCGACAGTGCATGCCAGTGCTACTATCATTTGGAGACAAAGTTCCATAGTTAAATAAATAAAATAACAATATGGGCTTGCGGGACTCTTAAAAGCACGGTACCCGGGCTTGGGCTCCATTTGCCCAGGTGTAAGGACGACTCTGACTATAAATAACCATAGTATATTGCAAAAACTTGCTTATCAACATATCCTGAGATGTAGTCATGCTTACATAAATCTAGTACACACATTTTAGATTCAGTTACTCGATTATCTAAAATTAGTTGAAGTACAAGTGACTTCTCATGTTCTCTAACCTTTTGACAGATGCCAATTTGAGCAAATCAATATGAATGTAAAGACATTACCACACCAAACAAATTTGCTTTTTACTAGATTTTTGTAAGCACGACTGTACAGACAGTACATACTATATTGTAGTACGAGTTACGTACGTTTGCCCGTAGATATACAATAAGCCAATATATTGTACAAAAAACGTACAAAGGTGAGAGAGTGGCCGCAACAAATGTACTTGTAGAGTTGTTAATACTTGATTTTGTATAAATTAAATTGAAAAAGTACATTAAAGTACATTATATGGGGCGCGTGTTTACTGTAATAAGCAAGAAGTGCTACAGTTGCGGTATCGCAAAGCGCAACAATTCTAAATTTTACGTAATCCGCTTTAAAACTTGCGCACCCCATACAATTCACAACAACACATAGGAGCTGATCGTTGAACTGTTTACGTTCACCTCATGCATTATGGTAGCTGAAAAAGTCTGTAGATAATTAATACACTATAGTAATTATTTTTTTCTTTATTATTATTATTTACTTACGCAAATAGTAATATAATTTAATTGATTCCCCCCACCGTTGTACGTCAGATATGTACGGAATTTAGTGTTTTTCCAAGATACATAAGCTCACTACAGTCTAGTCTAGCATACACGGTGTCCCAACTTATTGGTTTGCCATTGCTAACTTAGCTATTATAGAGTATTTTCTTTACAAACTTTAAAAGTAAAATGAAAAAAAAATTAAATAGCGAGTTTTTGAAATATTTACAAAAATAACATCTTTTAAATGTAATTCAATTTTATGTTCCGAATTATTTTTTTGTTTTCAAAATATGTGGACATCACAGCCAGAAAAAACATCATTTTTTAGTCATTGTTTACGTCATTATTACCTAAAACAAGACGTAAATATGACAAAAAAGACAAAAATATATCAGGGACTTCATTTAATTTAAAAACATGAAATTGACGTAACTTAATGACGTAAAACAAACGTCAATTTTTGACTTAAATTAGACGTGCTGGTATTTTTTCAATAAACTTATCAATATAGAAAAGGGTAGTTAGTTGTCGATAAAACAATCGGTTGTTTTTTATTTAAAAAAACATATTTTGGCGTACTTTTCGGAATTCTTCTGCCTTCTTTCTCAGTTATGGCAAGCAAAAGTATTTCAAAACATACGCTAAAATAAATGTATTTTTTAAATAACAAACAAATAAATAAACGGTAATCTAATAACTTTATCAATACTTTTAACCAATAAAATCTTTATAATTAATCACTGTTAATTATTCGTTAGATTACGTATTATGACTTATTTTGCAGCTGCATTAATGATAAATATTTAGGCCAACTTCATTCCTTTTAACTTATTCCACTTAAGACTTTGAATATCCGAAGTTATTACATCTTGATATTTCAAAATATTTCGGCTAACTAATTCTAACAATAACAATATTGCTATTATCACCATCTTTAAATTCAACGCCATGTTTAATGATTGAGGTTACATTCGTAAAGCATATAGGTTGTGTTTGTATGGTAGCGTGTGTATAAGATAGTAACGGCATAGGTTAATCGTCGTTCGACGTAAAACGTACGCTAACATTACGTCAAAAATATGATATGAAAATGACATAATAAATACGTCATTAAGACGTCGAAAATGAAACGTCATTTGTTTGAATAAAAATTAAGTCTATTAGAGGAATATCACTAAAAAACGACGTGAATATAACGTGACTCTGCTGGCTGAAATGCATAGGATGCCCAATTAAAAAATATATTTTTGTACTAGTTATTCAATTATTTTTTGTTTTCATCTTTAAAATCACCAATAAAAGTACGACAAATTTAATGGATTTTTTATTTCCAATATTCAATTACTTAGCAATGGTAAACAGATAAGTTGATATACACCTTGAATATATCGGTGTCAAACACTGAAATCAGTCCATTCCTGTAATGACTAGTCGGTACCGGCACATACAGAAATTGCTTTTAAACGGTGTAGCAGTCAAATAACGGTGTCATCATATATAGTCAATTTTATTACCTTTAACTAGTCATCCCAGTGATATAAATCTTTTAAAAAAATTAGAAAATAGTAGTAGCTAGTACAAATTACTTTGAATTGTATTATTTGTTCGTTGTTTTTCGATATTGTATGTGAAATAGGTATGTGTATGTAAATTTTTAGATTTAGGTCTTATAACAATTGTATATGTGTATGAGTATGTATATATATTTCTGGACAAGTGCAAAACAAGTATGTTAACAACACAAATAATAGCAAACTTAACAATTTATAAACAATTAGAGCTTCTGCTGAGACGAGAAAAATCTCCATCTCGTCTTGAAATCGAGATCAAGACATGATTTATTTTTTTCAAGGTCGAGATCGAGATCAAGACGAGATTAAGACGAAATCTCACCGAGATCAAAACAAGATCTTGACGACATCTCGAATTTAAAGAAATGTATAAATAAAATCATTATTTTAATAAAAGTGTATATATGTTATATTATATATTTTGTGTAAAATTTAAAATATTTTTTTAATCTTGTCAAGATCTTGAAAAGATTTAGTCGAGATTCAAGATCGAGATCGAGATTTTATATGTCGAGATCAATTTTTTAAGATCTCGACGAGATCAAGACGAGACCACTGTTTTTATAATCTCGACGAGACAAGATCGAGATTTGATTAATCTCGTCTCGTCTCGTCTCGACAAAAGCTCTATGAACAATCCACATAGTTTACTATTCCAAAGAACACTACTATATTTCTAAAAATTAACACAAAATAAATATAAATAATAATAACTTAAAAGTAATGCATCTTTTAGTATAAATATTGTTATTATTAAAAACATATATATTCACCAAATTAAAAATAAAATGGGTAAAATGTATACTCTAGTTATGATAGAATTAGACCGGAAAAATGCGTACCCATATTTATTTAAATTAAATTTATACCACTAATTAAATACATTACAAATAAGTGAACAAAACTTATCTAAGTATCCGTCGTCATTTCATGTAATAATAGAGAAATTATAATGTAATTACCTATATTGGTGCTTCATTGAAGTTTGAAAAAGGAACCAGTTTTATTACAATCGTGAATATCGTGATAGAAAGGATAATGTATGAGCGACATTAATTACACAAAAAAAAGTAGAATACTTTTGTTTAGGGCCGCTTTTACAATAATTATTATAATAAATCAGTTAAAGAGTAGTGTAGCGGCGCATAGAATAATACCATTTACATTAGGTTGGTATTGGTCGGCTCATCTGGTTCTCGAGTTTCTAGTTGTGTATTGTGATGTGTTCGGGTTGGTTGCACTGATCGCACGATCCCACTGACGTTCTGCAAATATTTTTATTTATTTATTTGACATAATTTGACACTTTTGACAGCCATTCATGGCTAAATTTTCATTGCCTTGTTGCGTTTTGTGGACACGTAATTGAGCATATCATGATGAAGAGTTATCGAAATAACTGGTGATTAGTATAAAACGATATAATTTGTTATAATATATACGTAAATCAGTAAAGTGGTTAACTTCGCAGACGTAATTTATAATAATTTAATTGAAGTTAAGGTAATCAGTGAAAGAGAAGGAAGTTATTACAAGGAAGTGCAACAGCTGTCTGTGGAATTTCCCATGTGTCTCATCTCTTTTATAATACTTTTTAAATATTTTATTTAACATGGCCAACAATCAATGTAAGGTAAGTTGTATCTGGTTAAAATATTATCTCTTTATCTTGGAATGTTATTGAATATTATTTGATTATCATCATATTAAATTCAATAACAATGGAAAAATATAATTTAATCATATCCACCTACACTTTTGAGATAACAAATGCAAATACATTTTAATTCAGTTATTATTTTTCATAAATATTCGTGTTTGTTTATTTTAATTATAATATGGAAAATAACAAAAGGTAAAAAATAAGTCTTCATCTTTAAACCATTATTTAACGTTGGCCTATTTCTGTCCTCTTTTTGAGACTAATCACTGACGCTAGAGGTTAACCATGTAGGCGAATTATTCGAAAGAAGGTGTCCTCAATACGACTTTTTCTTAACTCGAAAAATTTGACCCTCTAAGTAAGGAGTTCCCGGATTTGAACCTGGGACCCTTGGAAAGCAATCAACACACTAACCACTGAGCCACCTGGACAGCAAAAAATAAGTCAAGGATATATATTATAATAGAGTAGATTTTAAATTTGTTTTTTTCCAAAAAAGACGATTTATTTTACGCGTCACCATTGATATGCAAATACTGCATTTTTTCACTGTTAAAGAATGGTTTCCATGCATTTAATACGATAATAACATTGACAGAGACAATGTCAGTTGTATACAACAAATTTATTTTATACCTACGTATTATTTTGATTTAATTTATATAATTTTATTTATATAATTCCTTTGACGTGTAGAAAAAACGTGTGGCAAAATTTGTGTATAATGATGCATTCGACTGTATTTGCATCTTTTACCTGACGGTCTCTACCAAAATTAACATTCTCAGTGCCATAAAAATCACTCATTTTGTGCAATTAATAAAAAAATCGGCCTGAAGACCTGTTTGCGGATGAACCCACTTCTTAAATATTCAGTTAGATTCAAATATACTGGACTAGTTTGCCAATTAAAGGCAGCTACACAATATCCCAGGAACGTTACGAAAACGGTAGCGGTACGAGTGCGGAAATGAATTGCTTTCAACTGCACAGTTACCTGTTAATGTAAACGGACGGATCGAGAATCATACCTATAATTTTTATTAACGTCATAATGAAGGACAAATTTATTACTTACTAAATGTTATGTTACATTATTAGATACGAATTATTCAAATGAGTTTGATGATGGTGATCAAAAAAATTGTATAAAAATCATGATTTTCATTTTGACAGATGTTTGTATACATTATTACTTTGCACTGATAGGCTGCGGGCGGACCCATCCTGGTAAGCAAAAGTTAAAACTTCACTCGTTTTGTTATTGGGCGACCTTGAAACGTTGGCTTGTTATGCATGTCTACATATGAATACATATAATTCATGTGTCCTGTTCCCGTTTCGTTTTCATGCCCTATTTGTTCTCGGGTAATTGTGCAGCTGCTTTAACATTAACATTTTAAAAATGTGCATTAGTCTATACCAAGCACAATTAATAAATACTTATCTACTTACTATTTACTATCCAAAAGTATACATTATGAACCAATGAAGGTTTCATTCATGAACTGTAATATTATTGAAATTGAACAACTTAAATTGTTTAATAATGACAATATGTAAATAAATTGGAATGTTCATTATGGAACAATTTTGGTGGTAGCCAAGGTTGTCAGAATTATCACAATTTTGTTTATGTTCATATATGATTTTGTACTAAAATCTTATTTCATCAGGGAGTTAGAGATTATTTTGGTAATATACAGCATGGGGATTAATTAGCGGACAAACACTGGATAACTTTGTAGACCGTGCCAAAAGAAAACCAAAATCTTAACTATAAAATGCTTAGAAGGTCTTTGTTAAAGCCTCACGAGGTCCTCAAAGTTTCAATTTTATGTACCAATTTGTTTTATTTTTTTAGTATAATAATAGTTACGAGGTTTTTTTGAAAATTAATAATTAGAAATATGGAAAAATATGCAAATTGCTTTCACATAATGCCGGTCGCTATAGAGCTACATATAAGCACGGGTCACACATGTGCGCCAGGTGCATATCCCCAAATGGTTGAGACACCGTTGAGCGCACATATGCGCTTTCCTCAGCAAAAGTGTTAATCTTGCAATTTTGCAAGTAACTACACTTTCCATGTGGTTTTACACACATCTGTGACAAGTGTTGCACATTTTAGTAATTACATCACATTAGATGAAACATCAAGCCGAAACTTTTCCGAGTGGTTTCTTCTTCATTTGTTCTATATTCTGATAAAAACTGCTAAGAATCTATGAGAATACATAAGACAAAAACATATAAAGTGAATTAAGTATGAACCTTCATATAAAAGAGTTACAACAGCCTGTTTTGTGATTTTGGTGTATTTTGTACATGTACACCAGCACGTGTATTTAAAGGTTAAGACCTAGATATGTGTCCCTCTAATTATTTTGAGTGTATTATATTTCTTAAGTGGGACTTCATAGAAATACAGCTTATGTTACAAGTAGAAAAGTGGTAACAAGGCGAACCTGAGGATGGCCACTGCATGATATCAAATTACATTTTTAGACCGTGTAGCATACATAATTTTTTATGTGATTATAAGGATGTAGAAACAGAAATATAGAAAAATAAAATCAACCAACATTTCTCTAATGTGTTTAAAAAATTTCACAAGTTAGATGTGCAACTGTCATAGTGACATTTAAACAAATAATAATAATAAGTAATTTATTTCACACATATACATATTATACAATATAATACAATAGTGCATATATAGTGTAAAATTAGGTGATGTTCAGCATACTTGTGACCACTTCCTGGTTTTCAACATAACCTATTTGTAGGACAATACAAACACAAATTTAAAATAAAGTAAAAAAAAAAACATTAACAGGTATAGTAAGTAGACTTAGAAACGGAAAGAAAGATGTTACAACTGTTGCAATAAGTCTTGAATACTTTTTTTAAAGTATACTGGCTTGAATTTTTGGTGTTTGGAATTTTATTATAAATTTTGCATATTAAAGGAAAAAAAAAGATTTATTTAAAATTAGTTAATGAAACAAAACTGCGGCATGTAGATGTCTTCTGTCATTCATATATAACCAACCAGTTGGTTTCATAACATTTGAATCGGTCATTCATAATCAAATAACAAATTTCATGACAAAATTTAACTTATTTAGTACATCTCAGCATAGGTATATTAAAAACAAATCTACTGCAACGGCCATATTTAAATTTACCAACATTAATTTACTTAGGTATTTTTCTGGACCTATCTAAGGCTTTTGAAAGCATAAACTAAAAAAAAAAAATGGAGTTAAAGGTTCTGCTTTCAAATGGATTAAATCATACATAGAAAATCGATATAAAAAAGTAGGATTGAGTAATCAGTGGGAAGCTGATTTATTAAATATAACTATGGGGATTCCACAAGGTAGTTTAATTGATCCTTACTATTCATAAAATACATAAATTATATAAGTTTGTCAATAAAACTAGATGGTGTTGAAATTGTATGTTATGCAGAAGACATAAATTTAATAATAAGAGCAATGAACTATGTTTTGTTCGAAAAACTTAATATTATGTCTAAATATTCAGAATGGTTTCCTAAAACTCGATTAGTACTAAATGAATGTAAAACTACTTTTGTCTTATTTAAAACATGTCTGTCACAATTTGAAACTCCTGCGTATTTTACAGTTTTAGAGAAAAACTAAATTTAGTGGGTGTGTTTAGTTTCTTGGAATATATGTAGATGAGCTGCTAAAATGGAACGAACATGTAACACAATTATACGCTAAATTAAACAACGTTATTATACAGTATGAGTAGCCCACCTACATATAGAAACCTGAAAACGCTGTATTTTGCAATTTTTTTTAGTATATTATGATATGTAATAATATTTTGGGGGAAGAGCACAAACGCTTAAAAGGCTTTTAAAATTCAGAAGAAAGCTGTATGATGTATGTTAAACCTAAACTTCAACGAATCATGCAGAGGAAAATATAAAACAAACAATTTATTAACAATGACTGCCATGTACATATTGGAATGTATGTTCTTTATGTTTAAACACAAAAGCAATTTTAATATGCATGCTTATGCGCATTTATATAATACAAGACACTTTAATTATCAATATCCCGCATACCGACTTACGTTCTCTCAGAATTGTACAATGTACTCATGTGTACAATGTTTCCAGTCCCTCCCTAATAGCATTAAAATAATGGACAACCTAATTTGCTTTAAAAAATCTGTTTAATTTTTTAATAAACCTACAACCATATGATCTGAATGATTATTTTAGTTATACAGATTAGTATTAGTGTTATTTTGGAACTTAATCTTTGTGACTCATTTCATTTTTTATTTACCATATGTATCAAATAATGAAAAAAAAAATTATTAATAGCATCGAAATTTGTTCATATTTGCGAATGCCGTAAATATATCGCAGACATGAGTTTTGTAAACGTTGCAATTTTAGTATTGTAGTTTGTATCAAGCATGGACCGTAGACAATATCGCAATGGTTGGCATTAGACAACACAATTGTATCGCAAAGTTTAGTTTTTATTGATTTTGACATCGTGTGTCGATGTGGATAAAGCATTCTTAATGCAGCATAAGATTTTCTTAGAATTAATGTGACATGTTCTTTAAAATTTAAATCACTGTCTATTATTAAACCCACATTTCTTACTGAGTATACTGGTACAATTTTATGATTTTTAAACATGATGTTTATGTTCTCACATGCAATTTGTCTAGCCCTAGCATTTCCTAAAATGATAGCTTTAGTTTTTTTCCGTTTATATGCAGCATTATAAGTCGTAAATTTGTTTATCATAATTTCTGCGTTGATAATGGCATGTCAATCACCATGTCTGAAAGTTTTATAGACGAGTATTGAAAAGTTTGTTTAGTAATAACAGCAATGAAATATAATCCTATGTTATTAAGATGAAGTTTACTTCTAAATCAAAATGAAAAAATTTTACTTACGATATAATCGCATAAAAAATATGTATACTAAACACTGCCTAGTTTCTTCCTTGTATGTTAAAAACGAAGAATGACTGTTTTATGACTTCTAATTTTTGAGATAGCCTGCAATTATATATATAATTGTAGTTTTTCTGATAATTAATTGTTCCAGTCTCCTGTCAAATTGCTGAATTGTAGCTTATCCCCTTTTATAAAGAATGTATTGATGTAATGTGTTGAAGAAATTGATTATTTTGAAAGTTAATTAGCAGTTTAAGATGGTATTGTAACCTTAGTTTGTAATTTAGTGTTTTCATATTTTAATCAACACATTGGTCTATAAGAATCAAATAAAATTCCAATCAAAGAAAATAATAATGAGTTGCATTTTTAATGTTTCAATTAATTACATTAATGTGGTGTAGCAACAACTGTAAATGATAACAACTATATTAGAGATCAACAGTTACTGTACAGTGTGCAATGCATATTAATAAAATTGCATAAAATTAAACACTTTCAACACAACTAAATATTTACATAGTAATATAATGTAGGTTGTTAATTGCAAAATTAATTATGAATAATTTAATAAACACGTTGCATTATTCTTTTAGCTTTTATAATATTTGCATTTTTTTTGTTATAGGAATGTGGTTGTGTATGCTCAAAATGCGCAACAAGCGATCACGATGTGCACTTGCATGGGGAAATTGAAAATCTCAAGCAACGTCTTGTTGAAAGAGATAATCATATAGTCACTATGGAAACTAATTTTTTGAATGAAGCAAATAAATTTCCTAATGGAGAGCTTATGGCACTACAGGATGAATTAATTACATGGCAGGATAAATATAAAAGGTTTGAACTGGAAAAATTATTCAAAACTACTGAAATTTATTTTGCTTTCATATTTTTGATTTTTTAATTTAATTTGATAAGATATCAGCAAATACTAATATAAACTGTTTAACTTCACATTTGGTGCAAAATGACATTTTGATGCCAACTAGAGTATAAATGTTAGCTGATTATACATATAGTTGTGTATCAGACATTCGGTCATAGCCTTTTTTCGAAAAAAATTTGTGGGAAAATTGTTTAGAAATCAAGTTAACCTTTACCTCGCCTTGACCCTTTTAACTAACGTCAAATAGAATTATATCTATTTAATCTTGAATGGAATGGAACGTTTAATACCCAAAAACTTTTGTTTGAAACAATTTTCTGGTTACCTACAGCTTCTCCTGTATACGTCACTGCACAAAGATTATTTTGTAACTTGTTATATTTATAAAGAATTTTCAAAATAGAAGAACAATCGTAAACACTTTCATTTTATAGGTTATATGACGCTCATAGAAGAGTCCAAAGAGTAAATCAGGGATTAGAAGACAAACTATTAAGGCTAGTGGATATTAGTGAAACGGATAAGAACACTTTAACAAAAGATGTTGCAATTTTATCACATAAATTGGCTGAAGCAAATTACACAATTAAAAAGTTGACTGAGGATAATGTAAGTTTTTCAAATTAAGTTTTATTATTATAATAAAAATTGCTTTTTTTGATGTTTTAGGAAAGATATAAAAATGATGTATCACTTGCTATCCAGTTTCTGCAATGTAAACCAGGAAATTTTGTTTCTCAAAAATATGATACTGTAAGCATTTACATTTTACTACTTTATGTTTCAACAATTCAATTATTTGAACTAACTTTATTTGGATAGTAATAATCAATTTTTTGTTATGTTGGTAGCTTGTCTATTATTTAATTTAATTTTTTAACTCACAAAGCAATTTGTATTAATTATAAAGATTATTTACCATTTTTTGTAAATATACTACTTGTGTATACTAGGTTCATGTGTACATAGTGTAACCTGAATATCATACTTCAAACAACTGTGTTATTTTTATTTGATATTATCATGATCAAGGTAATAAGTAAATCACATAGTGTAAACACCGATTTACAGTTGCTTTATAAAATGTCCTAATGCACTTATTTGCTGCATTTGTAATATTCTATAGTTTAATAAAAAATGACTGAAGTTTTTTATTTTGGTTATTTCCAGTCAATAATGCTAGACATCTTTTTTGAATTCAGTTTGACATTTGTTATTAGCGTTGTTCACAATTTACACCAAAATGCCAAAAATGTTCTTTATAGAAAACTAATTTTTTGAATGGTGTTTAGCAAAGAAGATAACAAATTTCTTTTGGGATCATATTTTGGTTTGGGTGTTTATAAGGAACAAACAGCAGAATATTTTGATTATTGTTCATACCCCAATATAATGTTTAATGGTCTTTGTAAAAATCCTTGTGGTTTGCACATTCATTTATTGTCATAAGTAAACTAAGTATAATTGAAATAATGGTTGTTTTGATTTCAGCTTTTAATACGTAAGTTGATGGTTTATTATATATTATTATAATTTGCACATATTTTACAAAGAAATTACAAGGTCTCTTTATATATAAAGATTATGGATAATTGAAATTGTAAATTTATGCCAACATAACTTATAGGATATTTGATTTACCCTCACGAAGTCCGGACAAACACTGACCTTGAACGGTTGCATAAAGCTGGTGGTGAGCAATTGGAACTGATTCTGTTATTATAAATCGAACACAACTATAAGTTTCAGTGCTATCTTTTTTTTTCCAATACATATTGATGATGAACTGAACAGGTTGTTTATTTATGATGTGTTGGTTTGCTTGTTTAGAAACTTACTTTGCACCATATTACATTTTTGTTGTTGTCAACTCTGCTCCCTATATATTAGAAAAAGGTGGAACCGTCGTTGGACTCCTGGTTGAGCTTGGTAAATATGAAGCATCGCCATTCATTTTTCATAGGAAGCTGTGCATTTTGGTGCTCCATATTGTCACTGTCACTGTCAATAATATAATTTGTGATTTCTATGCGAATTTCATGCTGTTGAATCTTGCTTGATTACTTGATTATATTATATTGAAAAATTGATTATTGAAAATGAATATGGTAACTTTGGTCCTATCATCGCGCGTTAGGACAAGTTGATGTTTCACATAAAAAATCTAATATGGTGCAAAGTAAATTTCTGAACAAGCAGAGCAAGACCCCGTGTTTTTTTTTAAATTCAATAGGTCATTTATACGTATTGTAAACTCTATCTAGGAACACACTGTATAAACAAAATAAACATATATTATTTTATACAGTGTGTTTTTTTATAACGCACCATAGGGATTTACATAGTAAATATTTCAGTAGTTATTAATGGTTTTTCCAGAGCAAATTTTCATATAGTTTTTGGTAAACTGTAAGTCTACATGGTCTTTAATAATTTTGAATAATTTTGGTGCATATTTATTAACCCATTTGTGACAGAGGCATTAACAAAGTTCGAACATAGTGAACTGAGCACTATGATCAGACTCCGGCTGCGTGTGGCTATCTAGCGTCAATCTATTTATTAGACAAGATCTTTGCTTTTATATAATATTATTCAAAACTAATCCATTCTATTGTCAAAGTTGAAGAGTATTGTTTATTGTTTACTATTATTTTTATTACACTGAAAGTCTTTATCAATTTCCAATAGCTTTTATAATGAATAAGTCTGAATTATTTTTTAAATTTATGCTTCATTTAAGTTTTAACTAATTTTAAATAAAAACAATAAATAAAAATATTTTAATTTAAAAAAAAATTATTCAAAATTGTCAAAGATAATCTAAACTTAAAGTCTATCAAAAATTTGCTATAGAAAAACCATTAACGGCCATGAACTTATTACTATGTAAATCGCTATGGTGCATGATAATAAAAAATGCACTGTAGATGATTACATATTTGGGTAAACGTCTTTAGAAAGAGTTACAAATAGAGTATTAGAAAATTTTCTTTGATAATTTCCATAATATTTTTAGTTTTCAATCTTCTCCTTTTATTGATTAAACAATTTCTATACAATTACATCATCGGGTGATGGTGATGAGGATAGTTAATTGCATAATAACAATATTTGTTTATCATTTATCTAAAAAAATCAATTTTACTTTTACTAAAAACAGCACGAGCTAAAGTAAAAGTGTTAAAGTTTGAGCTTTGTGCGAGTTGTGAGGTAAATCGAACACGTTGGTACTATAAATATGCAAACTGCACTAATTTGCATAATTATATATATTTTTTAATGTATATCGAACACAAATTAGACCTTGGTGGCAGCTCTGGGCAGAACTAGTGCGGTATAACCTGTATATAGTTGCTAACATGGCGAAAAGTTCGAATAGGTCTCAATCTTTTTTTATCACAACTTAAACAGTTTGAACTTGCACTTAGGGTTTATTCTGTTATTTTTACAAGTAGTAAATATAACAAGTGGGTTAAATATCGATAATATAATATGTATGTACGAATTCTAATACCANTGCGTGGTACACGTTTAAGTTAAATTTTATTTCTGTCTTTTTAATATATATCAAAAATAAGCGACATCAACAAGATATGATTTTTAAAAAAGCGTTTTTTATTTTTGTTTTCTAAACATTCTATTTTTTGTGCATACTCCCTTCTGATAAGATGCCCTCGATATAATTCTTAAAGGTCAAATACACAAGCAACTAACTTGCAATAGCACTTCTGAGAGTAATTTGTGCTAGCGTTTACATATAAGTAAATTTTATATTTTATTGTAGAAAAATATCTTGCAGTAGAAAAAAGTTTGTCACTGCTACTGGTGTTATTTCTATTTTTAATCAGGCGTTACTTATAATCATTGTTGTTAAAGTGATAAAGTAATTTTGGCAATGTTGTAAAACCAGAATAAATAAATTAATAATAATAATTTATTCATCCAAGAGTTCATAATTACATTGATATAGGACTACAAAATTATACGTACAAATACACCTCTTTGAAAACTATTTGCAGATATTGTGTAACTGACATATTTGTAAACAGTCTAATCACTGTGTGAAATAGCATTTATAACAGCTAACAAATATTGTTTATAAATTTGTCACATAAATAAGTAATTTATTATTTATAATAATTAATAACATTATTTTAGTTACCTAATGAAGTTCAAGCAAAAGTATCAACTTACATGGCAAGCAAAAGGAAACCCGAAGAAAAGAAATCTCCACCCGAAATAAAAAGTATTAAGGTGCCAATCCCAACATTTCCACCAACAGCAATGGTATATTCTATTCCAAAATCTCCAAATAGTAGGCAAGCAGTTGAAAAGGATCCAGAAAATGCTCACGTTGACATTGTATCAGCAGCGATTATGGCAAAAGTATTAGAAGAAAGAGAACGCGAACGATCTTGTGTCAAACATTGTGACACTTGCACTTGTTCAAAAAATATTAAAATTATACATCACAATACACATCATACAGTGAGTACACAAACGGGTGATTATAATAATGCTCTATGTCTTACATGCAATACAAACTTAGAAAGGCGTTCAATTGTTAAAATAGTTAAAAATGTAGAAAACAATAATAAAACTATTCCTGTGTACATACATGATTATAATGAAACTAACGCAAATCATAATATAGCCAAAGTACAGCCTAATAATTTTTTAATAGATACCAAAAATGATAGAATAGATATTAATGGTAAGGATCAAACAAGAAATTGTGATGTTAAAACAGAGAATCTTATAGATTTAGGTAGTCCTAACAATGGCATTAAAGAGGAAAATATTTACTTTAGTGTTAATGAAAAAAAAGAAAATAAAACTAAACTAAACACAGCAACACACCGAACATTTTATAGAAGTTCAGATGCATCTCAAGGAGAATCTAGGCTTGAGTCTACCGATATTTATAAAGGTGGTCGTTACTGCTCAATGCGCTTGCAATCGGGTTCAAAAAATATTTTACTAGATAACAATCCAAATAATGTAACACCAGTATTATATACAAGGCTTGATAATTCACAGTCGAAAAGCTCGAAAATAACCAAACCCGATTCATTATCTAGTGATGGTGAAGCAAGAACGATTAGTTCTGTAAGTGAAAACACATCAAATTTACGTGTTGCTGAATGGATTCAAAGTAATATGGATATAGTAGGTAGCACATCAGATTATTCAGAATCTCTTAATTCGCAATTGACTGATAAAAGTGAGGAGATTAATAAACAAAAATTTAAAGAAATGGAAGATAATGTTAAACGATTTTTGTTTGGTGAATATAATTTTATGAAAACTGTTGAAATCGGTAAGCACAAATATGACGGTTTTCAGATAAACGACAAGATTGATTAATGTTAATTAGAGTTTTAGCTTTTTGATATTTTTTTACTATTTTTGAAATACGGTACTAAATTTTATGCTTCCATATTTGTTAGATATTTTTGAAAACCGGTATATTTAAAAAGAATATCAGTCTCTCAGTTAGTTTATAAAATTATTTAATAATGTAGTATATTGAAGGCGTGTATCAGAAGGGCGTAAGCAAAATGTAAAAACATTGAGTTGACGCTCTTCTGATATTACGCCTTCGATACAATATATTAAATCAAATTAAACATCGTAATTAAATTTATTAAAATATTCAGCAGCTTTATAAAGATATTAAATAGGTTTGAAATTTGCTCTTTCCGAATGTTCATATTGCACCAGACATGCAAGTATTAACAGCCAGAAATGTCTAAAAAAATATTTTGTTTTTATAACCAAAAAGCTCAACAGAGGAATTATTTTTTTGCCATTAAATATGTAAAGGTGCCAGTTTTAGTTTTTTATTTATTTTTTTTTAGTTGATTCCAAATTATATTCTGGTTTTGAAGAATTATTTATGTTGGATCTGAATTGTTTGCTAAGTTGTTAAAATTTGTTCAATTAGAAAGTGAACAGGTTGTCAAAATTTGGACGTTACTATAGGCTATATCGGAAACTAAAAATGCTAGATGAATTCTGATAAGGATGTCTTGATCTAATTTTGCGAGATAAGTTTAATGTTAAAATTTTTCTATTATTTTTAGTTTCCGAGGAAAACGTGATTTTTCAAAATTAGTCGTTTTTTATTATGGCTTCTACTTGGTTTATTTCTTAAGTTATACAGGACTAACACGTCTTATGGGCACTTTTGTACATAGAATCCAGTGGCTTAGTCAGTATTTTTTTCGAACTTTCAATTTTTGAGATGTTTGATCAACTTTTTGAGATATTTGATCAACTTTTTGTTTCAAATGGAAAATATTCTATATAAAGCTTCAAATTTTCTGAACTTTTTTTGATAAAATTTGTTACTGCAAATATTAGTTGAAGCGTGTGCCCAAAGAACGTTGTAACCTACATTGCGTTTACTTTTCAGGAGACACAAAGAACCTTCTTACATAGAAAACAGAAAAATGACAAATTAAATACTTTATTTAATTGGTCAAAAATTAAAAATTTTTAGTTTTCTTATCTTAGGCAGTCGCATTATGTGCCATACAATGTTATTCTGCAAAAAACTTGATTTTTTAAAATATGGGAGTTACAACGTTCATTCAGCCCATGCTTCAAATTATGTTAATATAATATCAATGATGATAAATATTACGTAACTAGATCAAGAGATTTTGGTATAAATTATCACAAAATTTATTTTCAGGATTGCTCACAGTTTATTAATTAATTATAGAAATAAATATTGAATCAAAATTTTTACTAAATTTATATGTAATAGATACTTGAATTAACTAACTGACGTGTGAAGGACTATGCTCTGTCTGTTTACAAATACAAATGAAATGAATTTTTAATTTGATTAAAATTAAACTGGCATTAAGCATTAGCATAAACTACAATTAACCGAATTCTGCTTTCCTTTATAAAAAACCAGTTCCTAATAATAAAGTATTACATATGCATACATATTATTAAAGTATAATAGTCGTATTTTGATTAATTCAAGATAGTACATAAATTCCGCAGTGAAAGTGAATGAAGACTTTGGATCAAAAAGGCCATAAGCCACAATCAGACTTTTAGCAATGCAAATTAAAATACTAATATTAATTTATCTGTATTTAATTAATTTTTTTACAGTGCATTGTATATTCTTTTTTATAAGGGTATCAACAATGATTGAACATTTTTAAATTCTTCTACATTTTTTTTCGAAATTTAACAGTGTTATATTTATCCAGATTTACATATACATAGTAGTAATCATTTTGAATTTTTATAATTGATTTTCTTATAGCTTATAAATTAAATTAGGTGCATTGTATTATGTAGACCTAAAATATTTTTTTTATGGAACATTTTATTAGCGACCACAAAACAATATACAGTTGCTAGTAAAATGACTAATATGTAGTTTCGTAAAAGATTTAACAAAATCATTAAAAAATTAAACTAAGTGTCTTGCAATGTGGAAAAAAATTCTAAGTATGTTTAAACATCATCTGACCATATATCAAACAGTGTTGCTTATCAAAAGATTTAATGACATTTCATTTAGTTTTATTACTCATTATTTATGTCATGAAAACTCAATTGGTTTTGTTATAAGTACATATAAAAATTATCTAATGATTTACATTAGTATATTTATATTAGTTATTTTTATTGTACAGGTACGATAATTATTGTAATTCTGACAACATTGCATTACTTATACACAGGCTACACTTGCTTACGCATCATATTTCTATCTTACTTATGCACAACTACTCATTGGCGAATACATCTAGGATGTTACTCATCCGAGTCCCTAGTCTAACTCTCATTCCAATTTGCTCGACACTCAAATTGTTATATCTTGAACCGCTTGGTTTTTTGGACTCGCACCTCACCATAAATATTTCAAAAATTAACTATGGAATTTATGTGCTATTTTGGAATAATTGTATATTTGGAAATTTGAAGGCTATATTTATTTAAATTATTATTAATTAACTTTATTTTATTCAATAATTTAAAGAGCGTTTTATAAAAACTATTTAAAATTATAATCACATAAATAATTAATATATAATGGAAATATAGTTACCTATTTAATTTAATGGTAAGATTATTTTAAGGTGATTTTTATAAATATATAATTATAATTTAAATTATGAAGTTGGAGTATTATTTGTTTTTCTCATTTTTTATCATTATTATCATATCACAAAGATTGCTTTTTAATTGTGTAATATGATTTACTTTTAATATTCATGCCATACTTTTTTCATATCTTATTATTGTATATGCCAGAAAAGTTATTTTAATTTCCAAGTAAAAATTGCTTGATTTAAAATTAAAATTAATTTATTTTATTAGTTTGTAATATACTTTGTACATAATTTGTAATAGTTTAAAATATTCTTACCAGATTATTATAAATTAAGTTAATAAAAAGAGTTGAAATGCTTTAAATTCTAGATTATAACTAGGAATATTACTTTACTGCTCAAAAGAATATCATAAACGCTTGAAATTAAATTAAAATCTAATTTGTAAGCACAATTTTAAAGATATATCTGTGTTTGAAGCATGTCTAAAGACGGAGATTGTTACTATACCAAAAGTAAATTTATGAATTGATGGTTCAAGAATGATGTGCCACATTTACAACACAGATATAATTGCGCAATTTTTAATCAATTATAACCATGTATGACAATCTAATAATAGTTTACTTTTTAATTAATTTCGTTTGCAAAAGCATTTATTCATATCACACTATTTTTATTTGTAGTTTCAATTCTTCTGTTTCTAATAAGGAAAGACTATATTATAGTGAGTGTATCATATTTGTAATACGTTTTAGTTTAAGAACATAATTTAAACTGTGCAATAAAATAATACCAAATCCGTATTTATTCATATTATAGTAGTATTAAAAAAAAGTTTGTAGATATAACAATCACATCAGAAATTACAAATATGAATGCAGATCAATAAATAAACCAATTCTGTGATGAAATAATAGTTTAATGTGAAAATTCCTCAGTAGATTTTAGTAGATCTTGCATTATAATTATATTTTAATAGATACTGAAAGTAAAGTTTATACATTTTTATTAAATTACTTGTATACATCTATCACACTGCAGCTTAAATAAGGTAGCTTATAAGGAGATGTATAAACTTTATTATTCTTAGAAACTACTTTGACCAAATCTTAAATATTTTAACCTGATTTACTATTTGATTGTATTTTTTGTTTCTGTATTTGTACATTATGGACGTTTTCTAGTATATTATAGATAAACACTTGAAAGTTTTATATTTATACGGAAATTTTTTTCAATAAACAAATAGGGTTGTGTATATTTTTATTATCAGAAAAACTGTAGTGTAGAAATGTCTATGTATTATTTGTATGTAGTTGTAGTATTGATTGTCAATTGTATTACTGTATAAATGTGAATATAAATCCATGATACATTTTTATATTTGATTTACAGGAATTTTCCTAATTGTAGGTGAAAAATGAAATGTCTACATTTTTTAATTTAATACAGAAAATCTCAATAATCTCTTTGAATATCTCATTTAGCTTTCGAGATAATTGAAACAGTAATCATGAATTAGCCAAATAAAAAATACTTGTTGAATATAAATAAACAGTTGTAACACGAATAATATTACTTTATCAAAATTGACAGAATCGACCGTTACTATGTGATAATTCATAATATAAGAAAATTAAACTACTATATTTTTGTATCACGATTTATTTAGTCACACCGTGACTGCAGTTTTGACTGAAAAAAAGTTTTGTCACGGTGTGACTAAATAAATCGTAATACAAAAACAGTTTAATTTTCTTATATTACTTTAACAAGTTATCAAAATGCCTACTATAAGCGCTGATGCAAGCTTCTTTGGTTGTGTTAGTAAAATTTGATGAAAAAGTGTTGTGTAACAGCAAAAAATGCGCAGATATTTTTTTGTTGCATGTTGTGGGAATCAATTAAGATTTCCTGACAGAAAGGCGGCAACTTTCTTATCGAGTATTTTCTGTGAAAACGTCTTTGTCAAAATCCACATTAACAGCACATCATGGGAGAACAACAGCAAAGAACGCAGTTCTTGATGACCCAGGGGTCAACATTAGGTGGCTTTCCACCCATTTACAAATATCTAAATAATTATTGACACATTAAATAGGGTAATTTATTTCTTCACTCATATTATTATCAAAAGGATCAACATCTACAACCAGGCGGCGTGACACGACTTGCGTTTTGCCAATGACTTCTTGAAATACATCAACAAAATTGAAACTTCATTAGTTCCATACGTGGAGCGATAAATCTATGTTCAGGAGAGATGTACGCGAATTATCTTAAATGGAAGTATCGAGTAATAATGAATTATCCAATTTATAATTTGTGTATAATGTTTTGATTCCTAATTTTAAATAAATGGATATTGAAATTTGAAAATGACTGCGTCTGGGCCGCCCAAGAAGTGGCTCAGTGGTTAATGTTGATTTTTAATATGTTTAGAAAACTTTGCCACTTTATTTCTGACGTAATTTTAAGATAAATACGTCATATGATATATATATATATATATATATATATATATAGGGTGTTTTGAAAAATCATTCTAAGCTATAAGTTGATTATTTATTGTTTTGAATGAGAGCAATATTTTTTTAATGAAAGTTTTTAAAGCTTTATTATTTAATAGTTATTTATTTGAAGAAATATTTTGACAAGTCTGCTTCCGGTTTGACCGGAAGTAACATCAACTTTCTTATGTAAATTAAAATACCCCACATGTTTTATTATTTTTAAAATGCATATATAATCTTCTTTATAAAAGATTATTAGACTCGTATGTTCGATATTTACCGAGATATTTGAGATGACCCTTTAGAATATTTTACTTCAAATATCTTAGTAGGTATTAACTTTAGGCATGTTTGCCTAATAATCTTTTGAAACAATTATATAGGCATTTCAAAAATAATAAAATATACATAGTATTGCATCTATTATAAATCACTCTGTATAAAAATATAGAAAATAAAAATATTCAAAGTTTGATTGGGCCGCAAATAATCTTTAATTGGGCCGCAGGTTGGATATGCATGATCTAAATTGTATGTGCACGTTAAAGAACCTAATAATTTTAGTTGGAATTCCTGAATTAGCGGTATGTGCTTAACCTCGGCGTCGCTCGGTGATTAATCTTAAAAACGGAAAAACAGAAATTGACATGCGCATAGATAGCACAAAAGTTAATAAAAGATGATTAAAGAATGTCTATAAAATTTGGCTTAACACTATATATATATATAAAAATATGAAGTGACAAAAATAAACATTTACTACCTATATTATTTGACAAAAATATATGTTATAAAACAAACAAAAAAATGTAAATCAAATTTAAAGACAAACCAAATATTTGTAATATTTATAAGACATAACTACACTTATATATTAAAAAAGAGGAAATATGAGTAATTTTTTCTTGTAATTAAATCTCGCATGTGTAGAAACCAATAAAATATACAGAAATACCTTAGCTCATAAACAAAGTAAAATAAGAAGTATTCAACTTTTGATAATATATTATTTATATTACTTTATTTAAAAAAATATTAGAAATTGTAAATATGTACAGTCTCACATAAATTTAGTACAAGAAATTTAGATCTACTTAAGCAATTATCTAAAATTGTTTGTAGTAAAAGTAACTTTTATACTACCTACAATAACCACTGAATTATATAGAATTGGAACGCTCACTCTCTACTTTAAAAATGGTTGGGCTAGTTAGAAAGAGCGCGTCATGCACGATGCGAACCCATTTCAGTCTTACTTATTAAATCAAATTTGCCGCACTAATAGCATTTTAATTTTACGTTTTTTTATTAAAAAAGTAATAGTGCTGCGCTTTCCCGTTTAATAGATTGCGTATTGAATGAGAGATTGAGTATTGTACACTGGCATCTCCGGCTAACACTGCAGCTCGATATTTTTTCATCAGCGCCGTTCAATAATTATAAATTGCATTTGTATATATTATATACAAAAATCAAGAACCAATAGATGGCGCTTTTGACATGTTCAAATGAGGAAAATAGAACTCACGTGTTCAGTGTAAATCAATGTAAAGTTATATGCAAGTAGTTTTAGAAGAAAAGGAATCCCTAAAATTACAACTTATTATAACTACAAAAGACATCTTTGTCACTACTAAATATGTATTAGGTTAATTTTCTGATATATTACGTGGATTTTGTTTTCGCTATTTCAGCAGTTTAAAATTTAACACCGAGAGGTCAGCCACTTTGCTGATTTTTCCTATAGTGGTACTATGGCGCTAAAAATTGATCATACAAAAACAACATGTTCTCGTTATCGACGCGCCAATGAATTTAACCAAGTCGTAAAAGAAGTAAAGGAAAAATTACACCTAATATATGTAGTTTACGGAAAAAATTTAAGTGTGCTTGGATTACACATCAGAAGTAAAACTGATTACAATTTTTATTAAAAATATTAATTGCGGAAATAGAACTTGGAACGCTACCGAGGTTGGTTTATAAATTATTAAATGTGCATCAATTGTTATTTAATCAATTAGTTTGTTAATGAAGGCGATTAATAATCGATACTGTTTAAATAAGGGACAAACGATTGCGAATAAATGTCTTTAATAGTTGAGATTATTAATTACACTTGACGTAAAATAATTTAAATGTGTCTAAACCACAGGTCTTAACTTCATATAATATAATCAAAACATCGTTAAAATGTTGAAATGGTAAAAGAGTAGAGTAATAAAAAAGAGTGTATTAATGACGTTTATTAAAGAGTGTATTAATGACGTTAATTAAAGTGATCTTTTTGGAATAGTATATTCAAGTACAAGTTACAGAACGCTACTTCTTCAACGAGTCTGTTGTGGTCACGAGAGGCGAAGCGGTGAGTGGTTACATAGACGAGTGTTTTAGAATAATTTCTGATATGTTAATGAGTCATTCTAAAATCTAAAACAGAAAAATAATTCACTAATATTGATATTAATAAACAAAAACGTAAAATAATTAAACCGATATTTATTAATTGATATGTATCTGACACTGACAATTAATATTATTAATTAATAATTCATAATTTGTCAATTTCGATTTGTTTATATTGATATTGCTCCCACCATCTCAATTCCACTCATTGATTTTAAATCTTGTTTTTGTTTTTCATTAAAGTTTAATCTTTAATGAATTTGGAAAAATAGAGAAGATATAAAATGAGTGAAATTGAGATAGAATCGCGTAACGCTAAATTTGATATTGACAAAAATCGCCACCATAGAAGTTTTACTTCAATAATAATATAAACTGTACAGGTTAAGTTTTCTTTTTTGATTTTATGCCAGCTATTAACATTGCTTAATGAATTATAATTGACTGCAATACATTAAAGCAACAATAGAAACGTTTGTCTCCATATTAATCCTTTAGGATTATTACTTTTTAGTCATTCATTTTTCTTTTTACAAGATTGGCAATTAGTAATAATTTTGTTGTGCCCATTATACCAGATGTATTTCACTTTTTACTTTCAATATCTTTATTTAAAACTGAATCAAAATGTACAATTAACATTACAAAAATCCTTAATACACGATACATTATCTTATCTTATCTACAATACTAATAACACTATAAAATAATCAGTTTGTCACCCTATATTAGAAGTATATTTGGCAAATGTTGCATTCGGGGTCGGTGCAAGCTTTTGCAGAGCCGGGTTAAAAAAATGCGTGTGGCCAAAAACAGTAACACGAAACAATATTTTTGCAGCAATTAATATGTACTTATGTTATTAGTGCTATTACATATTATAGTATTAAATATATATATATATATATATATATATATATATATATATATATATAGTCATGTTGCGTTTACATTCAGAACCAAATAGCAGATAAGTTAGCAGTGCCGAGTATGAATACGTTAACATGCTACATGCCACTGCCACCGCTCATACTACATCTGACCGTAATTTTTGTGCTTAAGTTAAAGGGCCTTTCCCAATGAAAATTATTAACCGTTTTTTATTAAAAAAATAATAATCCTAAAGGGTATATGGAAAACACACGCTTAAAAATTTGTTATAATGTATTGCAATCAATTGAAATCATTCATTTAACAATAGTATTTGTCCATGGTTTGAGGTTGTTGTTGGTTGTTGTATTCAGATCGTCAGATGCAATCATATTCCACTTTCAATATCCATTTATTTAAAACTGCAAATCAAAATATACATAAATTATACAATAAAAAAAAGTTATTGCTTGATATATCCACATAGATATTCGGAAGTGAGTTTTAAAGTTAACATTCTGGAAACTGATTTGATAAATAACATTATCCGAGTGCATATCATCATATTGTGAGCACTCTTTGAAGCTAGACCTCAAGTTTGTAAAAACATTTTTTAAAATATCATATATTAATCGGATTATGAGTTAAATGAAAATTGGTGCAAAATATAACCAAAATTGTGCTCATCAAATTATTTTGATTATAAATTTGTTTCCCCGGACTTGTAAATTATATTTATTCATCCATTCCCTGGAAAGGGCAGGAGTCGTCTGATATACCCAGTATAGAATGATGTTTATGTTAACTACATGACCTGTAATTTGTTCTTACTATGTTATGTTTAAGAGCACGTTTCTACAGAAACAATAGAATGTCACCTATTGAATCACTTACATTCCCGGAAACCGCAACATTTATTTCAATTTAAGTAGAAAACCAAATTCTTTAAAAACTTTTTATTTTGTTATCATTTATATTGATAATTATGCACACACTGCAATCTTATTTTATTTATTTTTGGATTTTATACATATTTAATGGTTCTTACAAGTAATTTTAAAAATTACTATAAACTTAAATGACTTATTTAAAAAATACGCATTTAAAAAAATACATTGTTATAATTAAAAATAGAATTGAAATTTTCATTTTTGTAATTTATTTGAGGTTGAAAAAATATATTATTATTCTATTGCTGTGCATTTTATTAAATTATTTAGAACGCATTTACAAACTATTAAAAATTCATGTTCAATTAAACAATTTCCCCAAATTGATCAATAAATGCATATGCTCAGCTCGTATCGCTACAAACGCTTTAATTAATCCAATTTCCTTTAAATAAACTATGTTTTCCGGTACGGTTTGTGCGATGTTTTGTAATTGCGTGCACTCAACAATTCATTGGCTTTAATCAATCGAGGTAGATATTTATTTATAGCAACAGGTTTTATTAACGAGACTCATTTTAAATATGAGTCAACTAATATTACTAACGAAGACTGATAGTGCTGATAGTGATATGAATGAGAAAGTTGCGACTAATAATGGTATTGCATAAATGCTTATCTACGTAAGTACATCTAAAAGAATTTGATCGGTTTTCTAAGATATTTTTACTGTTTTCTCTACAAGCGCAGAATTATAATAGAAAGGGCGCGAAGAGGAAACGATACATAGGTAGGTACATACATAATATTATTATAATGTATATGTATCTTGTCACTACCCTTTGTACATAACGATGTAACACATTGCATTTCTAAACGAATATTTACTCAGAAACAATGTAAGTAACATTAACTAAAAAATAAAAATTGAAATCTGTACTAATAGAATTTTTAAATATTTCCGGTTTTGTTATAAAATTTATTAGAAATTTTTCAAGTTTGATATTAAATGTCAGTTAAACAAATTACACTGTCAATTTAAATTATTAAGGCAAGTTTATTGATTATATCGATAATATCAGATTTAGTGTAATGGTTATGAGTTGAGTTCATGACATGCTATAATGCACAAAGTTAGCTGTCTTAGTCTCAAAGGAGAATTAATCCGATATTAAATATGCCAATTAAAAAATGGTTGATTTATGTATTAGTACTCAATGCCATATTATTCATACACAAGCATGTTAAAATTAGACTTTTAAAAATCGAAGTAAAGAGGAAAGAGATCAAAATTTAAAGGATGATAAAAATCATCACATTGTTCTTCAATATAGTTGTACAATAGTCTTTATTTTGTGGAATTCAAATATGTATATTACTTCTGAAATTAGCAAAATTAACTTTACAAATAAGATAAAGAAAAGAAAAAAATTTGGTTTAATTTAATAAATATTTTGAAATTTGAAATGTCATTCTCAATGGTAAATAAAGTTTATAAATAATAAATAATTTGGACTAGAAGTTAACGCTATAGTAGAAATTAAATCTACCTAAGATGTTTCAACATATCATATAAGGAAGTTAGCTTTAGCGTAATAAAGCGTTTTCTATGGCTTGGGTCCCCAGGTATGGAGATCACCAGATGGTGATCTAAATACTTTCTGATTAGTTTTTCTGATTAGAAAAATTGTTGAAAATGTCAATATTTCTAAGCATTTTATTATGGAAGGTGACTTTAATGTATTATTTAACAAAAATAATAAAAAGCTGTTGCTGTATGTGACTTATTTACGATATATGGTTTATCTAGCATTGTTAGCTTTAATACACGCCGCGAAAATTGTCTAGATAATACATTTTTTTATTTAAATTTAGATAACATAACCCAAATTGATTTACGTTATAAAAATGTTACAAAATTTACATTAAATCAAAAATTTTACAACGTTTCTTTTGCATATAATTAGTAATGTAAATAAAACGTAAATTCTGCAGCGATAAAATAACGTATTATAAATTGGGTAAATTTTACGTTAATTATTAACCATATTATTTACATGTTACTATATGCAATGAGTGTAGTAGTGTCTGTGTTGTTAATTCGTGTCAATCTTAAAGCTTATTTTGAACGCACTATTAAGTCGGGACTTAAGTAACCAAATTTGTTATTTATTATTAATCGACTTTCTAGTTGCATTGTTTATTTGCATATTGAGGTTGCGTCATTTACGGTTTTTGTAAAATACGTCTATATACTTGATACATAACCTCTCATATATTGTGTTATTAAATTTAATGTAAAGTAACTTTATAATCATGTTTAATGTTGTTACTGTCACAGAATTTGTAGTATTTATGTATATAATTGATTTTTTTTTAAATTTATTAAATATCAATTAGGTTATGTTGCGCCTTAAATTTATTATTTTATAATAAGTAAATAATAAATCAACAGATTTGCGTATATAATTTTGTTTTTTAAATGCAAATTTTGCGTAAATTTTACATTTATTTTACGCAAATTTAAAAAGGTAAATGTAATGTACTGTATTTACGTAAATTTTCTTATAGTATTTTATTTTTTGGCGGACACTTTACGCAAATAAAACGTAACAAAGCACGTAAATAAAACGTTTGATAAAACGTTTAATATTTCATAGTTTACGTTTCAGATCGTAAATAAAACGTAACAGTGTTATGTGGAAAATATACATCCTTGCGATGTAAACAAACATTGACCAACCATGGTGTTAACATGCTCTACTAATTATTGCAAAGAATAGGTTGGACTTTTATTGACAACACCAATTAAACCGATAAGTTTGATATGTTTCCTGTCATATTGCACGAAGATTATATCAATTATTTTCCTGACAAAAATATTCACAAAAAACGCAAACAATTTTTTAATAGTGAACTTCGTTAAATGTGACAGACACTGAATTTAATTAGGGAACCATCAGTAAGAAGTTTCCAATTTAAACAGTATTTGAAGTACAAGAAGAAATAATATAGCTTTACGTAATGCAAAGATATCTACAAATGTATCTTTTATTAAAAGTTTAGTTAATCCTAACAAAGCAATGCGAAAAACTGCATAATAGATCCAAACAAATTTAATATTTTTATTGTTAATTTAACGGATGACCTAGCTGAGAAATACTTCCAACTAAAAGAAGATCCAACAAATCTAATGGCTACTGACGGAGCCAATGAAAATGTCAATAGCAGTAGTTATCTTTCTTTTAACGAAACAACGTCTGTAGAAGTTTGAGATATTATTAATAATTTGAAACGTACTAAAAGTCAAGATATATACGGGACATCGACAGTGTTATTAAAAAAATGATTGATGTTGTTATTCCATTAACAAAGCTACTAAATTTGTACATCAAATTTGTATATTTCTACAATTTCTTTTTCAACAATTATACGCCAATTTCTATACTCCCAATATTATCTGAAGTGTTTGAGAAAGTGTTGTTTAAACAAATTACTGATTTTCTTGAAACTGCAAATATGTTGTCAAAATACCAATACGGATTTTGCAGGGGCAAATTTACAGTGCACGCGATTATTGCTCTTGCTGAAAAAAATATTATTGGGTTTACAACTAGGACACTGTTGCGTCTTTTCTATTCTAGATCTAACTAAGACTTTGATAGTGCTTTCCAGGCTACCCTTTTATGAAAACTATATTATTATAATTTCCTTCATGAGCTGTCGATAATAAACATATGATAATCTTTATATATTACGTTTGCTCTGTGTATATCGAAATACACAATTAAGGTGTAAAAATGTCTTAAAAAGTACAGATTAAGTTAATATTAGATTATACATTTTTCTATGGTATGGTCCAGGCGGTGCCTAAAGCGGCCAATTTATCTGCCTGTACATAACTCTTTCACTAATTGATAATACGTGGATTATCAATATTATTATCATAACAAATATATCTATATACCGACCTGAAACAGGCACGGGCTCACATCTTTTTTACTTATAAATATTTCTTTATAAAATTTTGGTCTGGTACATTTTTGCAAATTTTTATGTGTTATCTATTTTTCATATAAATTCCCACTTTTAGTGGTCTTGGTAACATATCATTTTTTTAAACATTTCCTTATGTCATAAAAAAATTATACCTCTTTTAATACTTAAAAAAAATCTACATTTACGTGATACCATGGTACAAAGGGGGGGTCGCATAGGAAAAAAGTAAGTTACAATCTAAATACTAATTATGTTATTTTAAAAGCGCGTAAATCACTCAACTTTGAATAATGTGGCAAGATAATATTTTTTCCAATAATTCCGTTGTATTTAGATGTTGCTATAATTTCTTTTAAGTTCATTTAATTTTTTTAAATAAGGTTATGTTACTAAAACTTCTAAAAATTTGGATTTATATGTAAAATCTACTAACAATCCGAAAATTGCAAAAATATACTGGGGGTTCCGTATAAAAAAAAACAAAATTGATGTTATTTCTGGTTAAACCGGAAAGGATATTTTAGAAATTTTGGCGATAAAGTAGGATCTTGTGATGTATTTGAGCCCATAAACATCTCATTTAAAAAAATATAAATAAAAAATATATAGACGCGTACTACAGTTGCCACCCTGTATATAAAATCGATTCTGCAGATGTATGTAGCAGGTGAAACCACTTGATGTATTAAAGCCAAATTTTTAGCATATGTTTGTTTGTTGTCTAGGTGTGCATAACTAATTTTTAAAAAGATAGATAGATAGAAAATTTAAATAAGACAATTTTGAGTGGCTCAAGAGAGAACAAGTGAAAGCTCCAACGCAAAGTTGCAAAATCAGTTTAATTTTCTAAATAAAGCCTTTAAAAAATAAATAGATAAAATGTTTGAAAATATTCAGTCAATTGTTTATTTTTGCAAAAACACAACCAATAAGCCAAGTAACTGTTTAGATATTATAGCACGTGTTTTCAAACAAAAATTGATTTCATTTTCAATTTTTACAATTGGGTATTTACTAAACACGCTTTGGAATGTATTCAATTGAGTGTCAAAAATTTGATTTAATTTTTTTATCAATTTTACAAGATTTTTTATAGTTTTTTTACGATTATTAAGTTTCAACATTTTTCAGTTTTTTAGTTTATGTTTTTTAATAGTTTTTTTATAAATTTAATTGATTCTTAGAGTATGTCATCAATTTTTAGATAGTTTTCATAATTTTTAGTTCGTAAACTTCCAGTAATCAACAATTCTTCAAGAATATCGTAGATTTATTAACAATTATCATTGTTAAGTTTTATAGTTTTTTAACAATTTTTTACAGTTTTTTATATTTAAGTAGATTTTATTCAATTTTCAGACGTTTATAGTTTTTATCCAAGTTTTGCTTTAATATGTTTACAGTTTTTCATCAAGTTTTACGTGCTTTTTGTTTTTTTTTAATATTGTACAAGATTTTATATGGTCCAATAATTTTCATCGTGTTTTTCTTAATTATTGACCCGCTAGTTGTAAATATAGTGACCCGCCTAACTATTTCTTTGTATTAATAATAATAATAATAATAATAGTTTATTTGTGTTGTTAACATAGTAGTTTTACACTTGTCAAAAGAAAAAAATACAATTAATTACAAGATCTAACTCTAAAATTTAAAATTTAAAATTTCATAAAATCATACACATACCTGATTCACATACAATAATAGAGGAAACGGTTAACAAATATTACAATTTAAAACTTTTAGCTACTATTTTCTAATTTAAAAAGATTAGTGGGCTAAAAATTTTGTTAAATAAGTATTGTAAGTATTTATAGAAAAACAGCCGGGCGATTGGATGGGCTACTAAAATTGATACTGGTCCTACCATAATTTATAGCTGTTTTTTTAAATTATTAGTCCAATAATTTTTATTGTATTTTTAAATTACTTACCTGGTAGTTTTAAATATAATGACCCACCCACCCAGCCGTCCAACTATTTTAGTTTCAAAAGATTTATACAAAAACAACCGGGTGGGTGGGTAGGTTACTAAAATTGAAAATACCTGTTCAATAATTTTATCAATTTTTAAAATGACTGTTCAATAATTTTTATCGTATTTTAAATTACTGACCCGGTAGTCATCTGGAGACTCGTCCGACTATTTAAGTTCCAACGGATTAATACAAAACCGCCGAGCAGGTGGGCGGGTTACTAAAATTGAAACTACTGGTTCAATAATTTATATCATTTTTTAAAAATTATTTATCCAATAATTTTTATTGTTTTTTAAATTATTGACTCGGTAGTTTCTAATATGGTGACCCTCCCAACTATTATAGTCCCAACTATTTAAATTTAAATACTAGTCCAATAATTTTTATTACTTTTAAAATTACTGACCCTGTAATTTTAATATGGTGACCTTTCCTACTATTGTAGTTGCAGAAGTTTTACAAAAATAGCCGAATGGGTTGCTAAAATTGAAACTACTTGTCCAATAATTTATATGATTCTGAAAATTATCGGTCCAATAACTTTTATCGTTTTTTAAATTATTAATGGTCGGATGGGTTACTAAAATTGAAACTATTGGTCCAATAATTTATATCAATTTTTAAAATTACTGGTGCAATAATTTTTATAATTTATATTTTTATTAAAAAAATATTCATTAAAACGTTTTAAATAATGTTCAGTTTTTTGTATTTTTTATAAATTTTCATCAATTTTCAAAGAAGTTTTATAATTAAGTTCGTGTTCATAGATTTTTAACAAATTATAATTGTTCTAGACTTTTATCAAGTATTACACGAGTATCATTTTTCACATACATATTAATAAATGTACCAGATTTTGCATATAATTTTCATTAATTCATTATTTAAACATTTCGGAAGGGGCCCGTTAAATTTCTCTGACCTAGGCCCTTACAATTTATAAGACGGTCCTGCATATTTTGTATAGTTTCATTTTAAATATATCGAATGTTAACTCATTTTATATATAAAAACTAAACAATATTTTAAGTGTTAATTACTAATTTTTATTTAATTTCATATTGATTTTTTACTAAATATATATTTGCATACATTTTAATCCAAATTACATTTTATATGAAATGCTTGCTTCACTGGAATAATCTAATTTTAATTATTAAAATTCATATGTAAGAAATGTAAGATTTGCTTCACCTACACCACCTACACTACAAATGAAACACACTGGATAAAATATAATTATGATGACACATAGCTCATTATTTCACAAAACAAATCCAGTTGCATTCGAACGCTATCAATGTATATAAAATATTCACGTTTAGTAAAATATTTAATTATCAAAAGTACCGGCTACCACAAAACGCTTTGAAAACAATCGAGTCCGGCCCCTTGCTTCTCTTGCCATGCGCGGGATTGCCGGTTCATGCTGCTGGAAGCCAAGAAGCGCATTGCATTCTTCCGTCGTCGTTCTCGCAACTGCACCGTCGCAGTGTTGCCCGCAGAGAAACGTGTTGTGCCGTGTTGCTAGACTGGAGCATAATATCGGGCCAAAAATTGCGTTAAAACAGTGGCTATGTTGAATAAATCCGTATGGCAATAAACGACACGGGCGTGTAGAGTGAAATGTGATTGATTGTTATTGTTGTCATCCTGTGTTTGTGTCAAATATGAGTGACAAGGAGCAGGATGATACCTGGGAGGATTTTTTCGGTATGTTTATCTCGACTTAATTATAATTGTTTTATAAATATATAGCTGTGATGTCCGTGCACAATGCACACAATAGGATAATTAGCCCTGATATTTGCAATAAAAATTACACAATTGAAAAACGCACCATCCATGTGTTCCATTTCTGACGTTTGTTGTCTCAGAATGTTTTAATTATACGCTGTCTCGTTAATGCTATAAAATTACCAGATAAACCCTAATTATTTAATAATTATAACATGTGTAAGCTAATTGCAATGAGTATATGTCACAACATGTAGATTTGATACACCTTTGCTTCAGATGTCTGAGTCTTTCAATTTGACTGCTGTGGGGGTGTAATAAGAGGACAGTGACTGACTATTTATTGTTTTGTTGCTCACGTTTATGTGCAGAAAATTCAAGGTTAAATGCAACACTGAGCATTATGGAGTATCATATCACATCCTGATAATCCTGGCTCCATGTATATTAGGTAGGCATCTAACGGATGTTAATATCCAGCCTGAGAAAAATTATAAACCGGATTATCCGGCCGGTGGCGGATAATACTCTCCTGTGTTATTTCTTTGACAGTTCCGTGGATTTCAGTACTTACACTAAAAATATGAACATACAATAAGTAGCTCGTTCTATTTACTATATTGGGATTATATTGTTTTTATAAAGGATTGCATATTTATTATTGCTAACTTGTTTCGCCGCACAGTGCAATCAATATCAACGCGGTACATATATAATAAATAATAACATTCTAAATAAAGAATTACTTATACAAGGTAGTAAAGTGTCGCGGAACTCCCAGAAGGAATAGCTTGGTAATTTGATGATTATTTTTTTATTTCTCATAATTATATCGCTGAATATGAAGAATAAAAATGTGTTTCTATTTTTGTTTAATTTTCCAGTTAAACCGGAAATGATTGATATTTTGTTTATTGGAACATCCTATATATTTTTGCATTTTCGGATGTAAAATAAATACATCATTTCTTTTTATAAATTAAATTTTTTTAATAAAAATTAATAATTAATAAACAACGGCTTTGCTTTTCAAAGAAAAGAAAAGCTGTTGTTTTGTTCTAGTTTTAATTAAATATGTAAAAGTCACTTAAGACAATTCTGTATATTTAAGCAAGTTTTATATCACTTGAAAAATGTAAATGTACGAGAAGCAACCAAACAATGTACACGAATTAGGCAATAATAATCTTAACAGGTTGATTTGCCAAAAAAACCTTATTAACTTACACAAATTAGATCAAGATACAAAAATAATAATAATTTACGTGTTTGTCTGTACCTAATTATCACTTAGCACTATTAATGGCAATGTTAATTGTATTATTATTATTACAATTTGTGAAATTAAGCGGATGAGCCAACATTTATATATTTAATATTTATGAAGACATATTGTTTTGTTGTGCGTTGTTAATATTATTAAAGTCTTTTTGTAGTGCAGGTGATTGTTGTTCATTCATGAGCAATGAGACCGTCGCGTATGTTCATATGTTTCTGCCATTTGACTTTACGGACCGGGATTAACAGCCTACACAATTTTATTACTAACCGTAATTTTACTTGATAATGATTTATCTATATAACTTTCAGCTTCAGGGGTGGATTTCCAACCCCCGTGGCGTTTCAGAGCTGTTAGAGTGTTCATGCAAAGACCGACAATTTCGGGATCGTTGAAAATGGTTTGCAACAAGTTTGTGACACTCTAAAAGGCGTCCAAATTATTGAACCAAATGATTTACGACTCCTTCCGCTTGCGTATTTGTACGCTTAGCTCGACACAAACTATTCACAAACAGTTCACATGAGTTTGTGCCACGCCCTAAAACGCGTCCTATTTATCGAACTAAACGTTACACAAGCCGGTTATGAACAGTTCAGATCGCAGATATATATGCATCTTTACATTCCCATCTAATCAGAATTGTGGCAGACGACCGCCGGACCGCCCAGTGGTCAGTGTATAAATGGGGCTCTTCAAGATGCAAGAAAGTAGCTATTAGTTTCGAAATCTCAGCAAATTTTTTGATACCTACTGGTTGCCTTCAACATGTTTGGTTTTGATATTAAAAAAATTGCCACATTTGATGGTCATATTTTATATAAAGTATAAATATCACCAGTTACTGTAAAACAGCGTGACTGTTTGGTTTTTGTATTATTTATTCTTATCAGAACAACACACTAGGTCTTCAACATTGTCAATTTCTAGGTTTTGCTAATTCATGCTTGCGGCATGCACATTTAGCCCAATAATTAGTGCTACCTATAATGATAAAATATTACTTCATATAACTTAATATCAATATGAAAATGCTAACCTTCATGAATTGGTACTTATCATCTGGAGCTTTGTTAAGGAAATGACCAATTTCTTCTTTTGTTAAGGTTTTTGTTTTTTTTTTTGGCTTACGTGTTTTAGTTGCGCTTCCAACTTTTGATATTTTGCAATCTTCGCGTTATTATGAATGCTAAGGATATTGCACACGGAATAGTATGTCTATAACGAATTTGGTTTAAAATGTTTGCTCATTTCTTCAAAATACACAAGTAAAACGTTTTTGGAGAACGAATTCTGAATATTATGGGCCTTCCGACAATTCATAAATTGTTTCTATGCAATTTTATACCGTTTTGAGATTTTTCAGACAGCAATTGCAGTGTGGTCTTTTTTTGCAGAATCTACCATATTTGGGGGAGTGTATTGAATATCTGAACTTTCACTATCACTATTTGCATCATTTTTTTTTACTTAAATCAACATTTACTGCTTATGTACAAACTCGGTGACAACTCTGATAAATGTCAACTGTGCAAACTTTTTTTGAACCAACCGCCTATTCGAATGCGATCTATGCGTTAGAAAGGCTTTACGCACAGTGCGAAACCAAATTGTATTAATTTTTTAACCTAGGCGACATCTTCAAAGGTGAAGTTTCCAAATTAACCTTTAATCGATTATTGGCGTTCTAATATATAGTACGCAATTTTGAAGTAAAATTGACTTTTGTTAAATGTAGGATACTTTGTTCGCGATGTCGTAATGTCTTCAAAATCATATGAAATTTTTATTAAATTATGTTTTGCTTAATTTTTACAGACATAAGCACAAACTTTGTAAATGTACGGAATGAAAGAAAATTGCAGTGATCGCACGATTGCAGCACTCGCTATGCGTCCTGCTGCAATTTCTCATACTCGACCTGCAATATTTTCTTTCGCAACCTTACATCATAAATAGCTATTACTTACACTTATGTCGTTACGAAGTTTAGTATGTACATAAATTATTGATTTTCTCAAAATAGTATATTATTCAGAAATTGCGTTTTATAAGAAGCTCCAAAGGTAGCGAGGATTTGATGGACATTGGTTTAGTATTCTGAAATACAACGGAAATTTATTTATTAATTAGCTTTCCCCTTTTTTCAAACATTTATCAATAGGCAAATGCCACATCGCAAGTTCAATAATAATTTTATTAGGTTTATTTGCCAAAAACCGAAACTAACAAACATACGCGAAAGGCTTTCTGTGTGTACCCTTGTCGCGTCCAAACGTTGCTAGGAGATTCATAGAAATTACCTTCTAAGAACATTTTTTTGAATTATGATCAAATTAATTTTGTTAAAATAATCATAAATTACTTCTTTTACGGATTTCTGTAAATATGGAACTAAATCTCACCTGTCGAGATAGCTTAAGCATCAAAAATTTACTACAGGTTAGTTTTTATTATGTATTCAAGTCTTTCGAATGAGGGATTATCTGTTTTTTTTGAGTTATGTGGATATGAGGCATTAAAATTTAAAGAAATGTTTGTATAATAGGGAGATTATCTAGATGTAGACCTAAACTTTTGAACTGAAAAACCACATAATAAATTTTAATTGAGA
>JARJEC010023292.1:0-33457 GCA_030264575.1 Tachinus sp. AB-2021
CTATAGCTAAGCTTAACTATCAATGTTGCAAAAAAAATGAAAACTAAATTTTACACTCTAAAACTTTTATTCTAAGCATTTTTATCTAAAACAATTAGTTATGCAGAAAATTGCAAAAAATTGATAGTACATATAAAATTTCCACGTTTGGTAGTCAATTTACAACTCCGGTGTCATCTGTGATATTAGATTGTAAGTTGTATCTGTTATCTGTAATACCTGTTTAGTGTTATTTATTCATTTATTTATTTAATAACTTTTCTAACGTTGTAGACGTCCGTTCCCAGGCCAAACCTGTGATTTTTATTAATTAAAGTAAACGCTCAGCCCATGATTTTGACGCTGCAATACAAAGACAAAAATAATTATTATCTATTTGCTGTACGATTTCTAAACAATTGTTCAGTATTGTGATGAAAAAGAACTTTTAATCCACAACTTAAACTTCGAAAGGCTCTAATGTTTTTTATAATATTGTGCTTTTAAGAGATTCTTTAATTAAAGCGTATTTTCAAATATTTGACGTAATTTCAAAAATCAACATGCTGGAAACTGAATAATTTTTATTTAAATCAATTCTTGCTGTCTACTGGCTATTTACATTAAAACATTGTGTTTCATTTACGTGAAAATATCTACAAAAGTATTCTTGGAAATAAGTATGTATAACATTCTCGTCCATTTTAAATCAAAAGTTTGCTGAATGATAGTGATTCATCCAAGTAGCAAAGATTGTAAACCCACAATGAACAATAATTTTTTGCAAAAAATATATGTAGTGTACAAAAATCAAAAAATTACTTTAAAATTAAATGGCATATAAAATACTATATTCTGTAACAAAGTTGGAATACGGCACAAACCTGCCATATGAAAAATTTGTCAAACAAACCGTTATTCAAGTGAGGCAATTTAACTAGAGCAGAATTATTGTACTATACTTGTTCTACAAGTATAAAATTTTCCAATAAAGGCAAGTCAACTTTTTTAAAACGACGTTGTTGAAGCCATCACTGTCAACTGTGAGCGCCACACATTAATGATAACCATGTTTGTGGCCCGAATATATAGACGTGGACGATATGTTGTTCTATCAAGATGTGCAAGAGTGAACGCTACCACGACTCACATTCTGCATGAAAGATTTGGAGGTAAGGTTATCTTTTGCGCAAGTGTCATGAATTGGCCACAAGATCATGCTATTTAAAACAGCAAAACTTTTTCTTTTGTGGTTTTCCAACGTCGCATTTGAGCGATGCTCTCAAAGTCAATATAATCTAGGTAATCGCTCAAATTCAGTCCTATCTATGAAGCATAATAAATATAAATTGAAATACTTAGATCACTGCCACCGTGCAAAGCCGCGGATGGCATTTGAACGATGTCATATACTATATACAATGGAATATAAGGACCTTTCAAATAAAATAAAAAGATGTAAGTTAGTAAATCAAACATAGCTTGTCTTATTCCATTTTAACATCCAACCGTCCTTATTGGAAAATTTTCTATGACTACAATTTTAATGTTTGTAGTTATAATAATTAAATAAAAATACTCAATCAATTATAAACAACGCAAATAATTAGCCGAGCTTATTAGTAATATCACGTTAATTTAAACGCTACATACCGTCCGTTGTGATGCAGAAGACTAAAATCAACTATTTACAGAATTTGTTAGGCACTATAATATTGCCTGTTAAGCGAGATCATGCTGTATAAAATTTCAACAACCAATAGCAGTGGAGCATGCTTTTATTGCTCCGCGTTTTGGTTAGCCTCGTATAATAAATACATCGTCAATAAAAACAAACATAAAATCTTGAAAATAACAAATATAATATAATTGTAATAAAAACTTGAGATACTACGACTCGAGCTTTAAATGAATTTTAAATTTTTAAAATAATATTGAAAGCAAATAATGAATACAAATTTATTTAAAATTGTTTCTAAAGAAAAGTTTTTTTAGATCTGGTTTGATATATAATTTTAGGTCGAATCATTTTATTTATACTAAGTTAAACATATTTTTTCAATTAATATACAATTATTTGTCTCATATAAATATATTATTATGTGCCGGAGAGATATTAAAATTGAATTATTATTTCAATACTCAAACTTATGAAACCTTGATATATGATGTATTCCATTAATGTACTAGTGCATTAGTACGTATAATATTTATGCTTATAATAATCCATTGTATCAATTATTATAATATATAATAAAGTATTAATTCTATCAGACAGTCTCTAGTAGTTATTGTTCGAAATTGATAGTATTTATATTTATTTTATATAAAAGAACTAAGAAGCATTGTAATTTTAAATTATGTTTGTCCAGCAATGCCACGTATTTCGTGGCGGGTCGTCACAGTTTGCCTTGTATTAGATTAAACGATTTAATTAATTAAATGGCCCATGTTTCAGGATTATAATTAAGTAAGTTGAGCTCATAAAGGCGGAATGACATGAGTGACAACGGTCGAGGGTTTTTGACATATTTTGCCTCGGCTTCGCATACTTAAGCCGCGGTTTAATAAAGTTGCGCACATTCAACATCTCGGCCGCTGGATTAATATCACAATTATGCATCCGAAACAGAGATGATTAATTAACAATTGTAACTGCGGAGGAGGGCGAAGCAAGCAATTCAATTAATTAATCAATATGCCAGTTAAATTAATTGGCTACCCGCTAAGACGCCTTTGAGCGTGTTTCGATTCGCCCACATCTCTAAAATGGTCAATTGGAAATTAAATTAAATTAAATCTTACAGTGAATTATACTAATTATTCTCAATTTCAAAACTAATATTATAATTTATTAATTTGTTTTTATGCATATATCATATATCTGTGTATGACTGAGTGTGTGTATTAAGTTCATGATTCTAAATTTCAATATGCATATGCAGTCTGTTGTTTTATTCACCGACAGGTTAGATTAATATTCCTCCACGTGAGTTTGGTATGATTTCTCTTAGGTATAGAACAGACTTGGTTGCACTCAGAGTACGATACGTTCGTCGGTCCTCGGGAGAAATGAGCTACGTCAAAATGTATCTCAACATATAATACATAACCGAACACATTCGACACAATGTTCTAAGAACATAGTTGCTTGAGAAGTTTAAAATAACTGTATATAAAGTAGTGAACATTGCTCAATTTTTAAAGTATCAAATAGTAAATCAATACCTAGTTTATAAATTCAAATAATAGTTAGTTCTATATTAGTAAGTAATTTTTATTAATTAAAATATGTTTCATGTCGACAATCCATTTTAATAAACTCGACGATGGTAAAATGATTTTGTTAGAGCAGGAGCAGAGGCATTTATTTCACGTTTCCGTGGCAGTTGACAAGATATGGCATAAAAATATTACATTTATTTTAAACTAGACAAAATTTATCAGCTGCTAGCTACAGTAAAATATATTGTTATTATAAAGCTTTTATCTCATTTGCATATCCAGATTTTTATTTTAGTTTTTATATTTTTATACTATTTGCAACTCATGGCAGCAATATTTTAGTACATTTTATTATTATCAAAGGTAATTTTGAAATGTTCCAAATTTATATAATAATAAAGTTCTTTGTTTATAGATAAATAATAACTGCATATGTCCATGAAATTTAAACTTTTTTAAACAGAAATAACAACTGAAACAGTTTTTGCGGTCCTGTGACGGGGCCGCCCCGATAATCAAAAATTAAGTTTATAGATCAAATATATATAAATAAATAAATAATAATGTTTTTTTATTACATAAATATAACTCAAAATATTATACCTAACTAAATAAAACCGTTCTTATCGCCATGTGGGGTAATCCCTTAATGCAACAACTATTAAAGCTTTTTCAATTAATTATAGTTCTAGACCTAAATAAATTATCTGTAACTTTATCTATTTAAAGTAATATAATGAAATAAATTAAAATGTAGATGTGGTAGATCTAATTTATGTAAATTAAATTATTTAGCAAGCAACCAATAATTAAAGCAAGAATTGTCTCTCACTAAAAGGATACATGAATAGCTCGTCTTCATCTACAATTGCAGAAATGCAATTTTAACGCAGCTGCACGTACAGGATCTCTCTTAATTTGTTAACGCGATAAACATACCTTCTAAAGCTTTTCCAGGCCGCGTAACTGCGATTCGCATTCGCGCCCGAATGCACGTCTTAGTCCCTGCACTAACAAAGCCATTCGTATAATCTAAAGCTCTCCCTCATTCCATAATATGCGTTCCACGTTTTGTTTTACTCCCAGGGGTGTGAAAATATTCTACGTGTAAAATTGGAAATGCCGGTGAGGAATCGCACATACCGATCTGATATATTATCACGCAGATATCTACACTTCTAAAAATATGGAATTCACTTTATTATTGTTCAGATTTCCTCAAATCTCTTTGGAGCTCTATTATTTATTATTTATTTTTAATGGACTCAAAATGGTACTTAATTTAATGTAATTAAATAATTTAATATAATTAAGTTAATTCGTTCGTTAGTTGAGTTTTTTTGGGCAAATCAAACTTTATTGATTAATAAATCAAAGGAATTTTTATACATCTTATCACGAAAAATAGTTTACAACAGTTTATAGACCGGTATAGAAAATATATCTAATTATATTTATATATATATATATATATATATATATATATATATATATATATATTTGTTTCTATCACCATATGATGGTATCAGGTAATTGGTCGAAACTAGTCCGGTTTAAATAAATATTTTTTGTGATAAAATATATAAAATATAAATATTACAAGATAATTTCTTTTATTTTATATTTACAAAATAATTGAAATTGTTACTATAGTGTAACATGGTTACATAATATAGATTAACAATATTATTGTTAATAAAAATTATTCCTTTCAGACGTAACCTGTGCTTTCTGGCCAATTTTATCTACGCGTAAAAAAAACTCCGTACTGATATAAACTTTCGCTTCAATTGACATTCCATAAATACCACTAAAATATATTTAAAAGCCGTATTCTGTTTACAAACAACAAAACATGTATAGGTATATGACCAACATAACACAAAAACTTTCATTGATAAAAGATATTTAAAGCGTCCCAAAAGCAAAACAATAACAAAATTCACATTAAAAAAATGTGTTTATAGTTTTATTATCATAAAAATATAGATAAAATAATAGAAAGCCCTAACAAACTTATTTAATATATACAGGGTGAATCTAACAGAAGTATCAAGATTACTCATCTATTTTTTATTTTAAGACTACAAATTTTAAAGTTAAATAAAAATTAAACAATTTAATTACGAACATAAACGCTTTTAAAATACGATATCACAAAGTTTATCCATTTAAAATTTATATAAAGTGTCTGTTTGAAGGGGAAGTTTCTCTTCTTATCCAAACAGACACTTTATATAAATTTGACACCATGTCAACAATATATCAAAATATGTTTATTTAAAAGAAAAATTGGTGTAAAGTGAAAATAGCAAAAGCTGAGTAAGACGCTTCGTTTGTCGAAATAAGAATCCGTAATCTGCTTATCCGCATGCTAAAAGAAAAAGTGACAGAATTAAATGGCATAATATACGTATGTCGGTTCTGACGATTTTGGGCGATAAGTCATTTTCCAACACTCAGGCGACTTTATATGAGTTGTCCATCTTTGCATATACAGGGTGTTTTATAAAGTTTTCACGGTACCAATAAAGCATGTTCTTGACGCTATTTCTAAATTATATAAACATCAGCCCAGTTGACTTTATTTATTGAACTATCTGAATTTGAAATTGAAATTAAAAAACTAATAATTAAATTTGTTACGTTGTGCCCATGTGATACGTTAGCATTTGAAAGTAATGTTTATTGAAGTTACTCTCAGTTTTGAAAGTTTGATATTACATGATTAATCAAATTTTATGAGCGTCCAAAACCGCTGATTATGCCTAAATGGTGTTTGTTTTGGTTAATTGCAATGGAAATGCTACGGCAGCTACAAATATTAACGGCGTTTTCCAAATTGTCGCATTCCACAACTGAAAATAAAAATTAAATACAATTATTTTATTTTCAAATTTGGTATAGCTCAATACATAAAATAAATTGGATACATTTTAACATAAACTTTGGTACTAGAACTAACTAAACATGCTTCAATAATTCCGAAAGAATTTCATGAAACAACCTGTATGTTTGTTGTATTCGTAAGACAAAAATAAATATGATTAATTTATTTACTTAATTCATCTAGTTTAGCTCAAACCATCTATAGAGAGTACAACAAATACATACAAAGTTACCCTGGATTGAGTATATTATTGTACAGAGTGATCCAGAACACCCGAAAGAGCACAGGAAATGATAACTGGGATAGTACTAACCTCAATGGGTTCGATCAAATTGGAAACCCCCTCCCCTATATATGGGGGTACTTTAATAATTTTAAATGGAAACCCCCAATTTTTATTGCAGATTCTGATTTTACGATGAAAATAACTTGACTTATATATGAAACACTTTTTCATGTAATTTTTTTAGAATCTGAATGTGCAATAAAGATTATGGTTAGAATTAACATATTAAGCTACCCCCTCCCCCGTATAAAGGGATGAAGTGGAGGTTTAAATTTGATCTTATTTTATAGAGCCTATGAAGGTTAGTATTATCCCAGATATTATTTCCTTGAAAACTTAAAAACAATATTTTTAAAAGGGGTGAACAGTTGCTCTGGACCACCTTTTTCTGGAACAAAATTTTCAAAATAAGTTTGGTCTAATCAAAAATTTAAATTTTTGTACAAGATGTTCAAAAATTGCATCCATGTAATAGAATGTTTAAAAGTTACAAATAATTTCAATATTTGATGTCCGAATATGGTAAAATTCAACAATATTCATTCTAAAAATTATAAAATTAAAACTCCACAAATATAATAAGAAATGTATATTTCAACTTATCTTATTCATAAATGATATATACATTACGACTTCTATGTGTCATTATCAATGGTGATTAAATTATAAAACCTAGTGTTTACTGAATTCAAAATTTGAAGTAAACTAAAATACTAAACAAAAAGTTAAATTATTTAAAAAAGACATACCGGGCCACAAATTTTAATTTATTTATTAAAATATCTAAAAAATGTGCATTGTAAACAAAATATTTCAAACAAAAGTGTAATACTTTTAAGGGGGTATTTGATCCTATAATACAGCGGTTCTCAATGTTGTGTATTTTGGCCCCCACCCTCCATTTTTACCTTAAATTATTTTGACCCGCCCCCACACATGACGAAATTTGCGAGTCCTCTTTTTTCTCATATATCATCGCCATAATAATTGTTGATGACCCATTTAATTATTTTTTTGAATTTTGTTGTTGTCCGTTTGTCGAACTTCAAGGGCATCGCGCACTATATGACAACGGTCCGCACCCTTCCGCTCCGGCGTCCTCGGCAAATTATTATCTGCATTGATACTTAAGGGCATAGCGCACTATACGGCAACGGGCCACACCGCTACGCTCCGGCGTCCTTGGCATTATTTGAATTGATTCTTATGTTACAATAAAACACTGAGTTTTTAAGTAATTTGTGTATGCTTAATCAGAACGAATTTTTGAACAAATTTATTGCTATTTTAAATAGCTTAAAATGCATAAGGTTTTATAAAAATGCTGTATTTAAACAATTATTGATTTTGTAGATACGGTTCTTTCTGCTACGGCTGCATATACAAACATTGTGCAATTGATTTTAAATTTATATTAATAAAGTAAAATAAAATAATTTTCTAAAATGGAAATATAACATTCTATAATATATATGTTTCACGGTAAGTTCATCGAAAATTAATTCATCAAAAATCGATTATTAATAATTAAAGTTTAAAATATGATTGTTATTTAATAAGTGTAATCCTTTAACATTTATTACACTGATTTTTCGACTTTTTGATCCACACAACATTCCTTTTAAAGACTATAAAATATTATTTTTTTGTTGAATATATTTTTGATGAACTCGTTGGTTACCAATAAATGTATATGGGTACAATTATCGGTAATTATTAAAATATTTTGCATGTTTTTTTTTAATTCTTTATATGTTATGTTTCAGGCCAGGATCATTATTTTTTAGTTTATGTAAATTTGTAAAAATATTTACTAATATTTTTTATACGTTTCGGGTACGATTGTTGATAATCATGTTTTTTATATGTTTTGTTTTAGGCCAGGATTATAATCATTATTAATTAGTTCTTTTATATCATTTAATTTATGTCATTTGTAAAGTATTTATTTATGTTTTTATTTAATTTTGTTTGACACCATACTAAATTTTTTAATTTTTCTTTTAATGTATTTTCAATCAAGTTCTTTGATGTTATTAATAAAGTATATTGGAAAGTATATTGTATATTGCTTTTAAATTATTTTTTTATACTGTATTTTTTCATTATTAATCAATAAATTTCTTCTTTACAATTATTGTGCGGTAAATGAAATTTATATATTACTATTTATACTTATTATATTATATTACTATATATAGCATATATTACATTCATTTTGATTGCACTTAAATATCTATGAAAAATAAAACATTAAAGATTTGTCATTATGTATCTTGTTTTCTACTTCATTATGTGTATCGTAAAATCGTTTTACTTTTGATTCAATCCTATATTAAATATACTGCAAAGAATGTTTTAATTTATAAAAAGTTTTTTAATAAATTAAAACAATTTCTGTGAACTAAAATATTATTTTAAATGTATTTGAATTGGAACATTTAAACTTCCCGCGTATCCCCCCATTGTCGACAGTACTACTGTCGGCGCGAAAGATTTGCCTAAAATTGCACGGTTCCAAAGAAATACACATAGGTATCGCCTATCTATGGCGATGCCCTTTATACTTTTCTTCATTTCTACCAGAACCGCCCCCCCCCCCCCATGGGTTTAAGAAACGCTGCATTAGATTAATAAAACAATTTTATTGATAATAAAATTGAATACATTTTAAAATGTTCTAACAGGAAAAAAAAAATAGGCAACATTGTACGCATTGGAGAATTTTGATTCTGTGTATATTATCAATTATCATAATTGTATACTATGAAATGCATATTCGAAATTCAAATATTAATGCATAATTGTCATATATCAGTGATATTAATAAATAAGTTAAAACAATTAGCTCTATTGTGGCTATTTAATCCATAATAAATCAATTCTTTAATAGGTTTTATAATTTTGATATCTAATAATTGAATTAATTTTAATATCTAAACAAGCCAACCAATTTTTATCAAAAAAAATGCATATTTAAATAAGTGAGAATGCTATGCTTCTGCAATTGATATAAATGTGTTATTAATTTCAATATCATAATAGAATGAACAATTTATATATAAAAAATTGGAGTTGTGTCAACCTGTTTTTACAATGTCTGCTGATATTCGAGTATAGTGCCAAAAAAACGGAAACATGAAAATATAAAATATGAAAGAAGCTAAGTTGAAAAATTATTTGTTAGCATGATTATTTACTGTCGGCAAACTAAAATAATTGATTTAAAAAAAAATAAAAAAAGCGAATCGAAATTGAGATTAAGTCAATCGAATTGAGTTTAATTAAATTTTAAAGAATTTTATTAAATTAAGTTGTGAAATATGTTTGTACTTTGCATAATGCATAGCAGTAAACGTGTAAAAACTTAGTTAAAAAGTACAGATTATATTTGAGTTTTAATTTAAATAATTTTCGAGTTATTTAAATTAAAACTCAAATTGTGGATTATTGTCTTCTTGTCCCAAATTATTCAATTATACACAATTTAACAAATAATTAACGCATAGAATAATTCGATTCGATTTATTAAATAAAACTCAAGGAAGAGATTATTATTCTATTTTTAATTTATACATTTTATTGTTCTTGCGTTTGCCTTTTTGTTGTTGGTTTCATATATCACTTATTAATGTATTAAAATATTATCGATATAACTCTTCAAAGATAATAATGTGATTAACGAAAATGTTGTTTGAAATATTAGTATCGATGATGTATTATAATAACATGCACCAAAACTGACCTTCAATTTGTTCCAGGGACATATCACATGTTGGCATTGGTATAATGTTTATTAAAAATACCATTTCCTTCACACTTGTACGACACACACGCACACACACAAACAAACACATACAGACCGCGCAAATGTAATTAGCACTGCACAATTGGAACCGTTTTAATTATTGTCATGTTTTAATTGTGATTTTTTGTAAATTCCAGGTGATCTGATACACCAGATTGACAAATTTATAATTGTAAAGAATTTACTTAATTGTGTACTTTAGTGCAATATAACAATGTGGTAATCTTTTATTTATTATTTACATGATAGTTAAACTTTATTATAATTAATTTCAATATTTAACACAATATATTTAATATGTCAAAGATGATATTTATATGTAAGAGTTTGATTTTGTGTATCAAATTTAATTTAATATCTACCTATTTAGTATAATATGGACAAATTTGAGAATAAATTTATATTTCTTATGGCACGTGTCGATTGGGAATTCTTGAATAACCAATAATTACGAATTGACCGGTTCTATTATTGATGGATAAGTTATTAATGATCTATCGCCTATTAGCCGCCATTTCAAATTTAAAGAGTTGTAATTGAATCAAGTTGTAAAATATGTTACTAACTTTATTATTATTTCCTTATATTATGTTTGTTCCATGCATATTGGAGTATCGTGTAAAAAGTCGATTAAAAAGTATAGATTATGTTAATATTTGAGTTTTAATTTTTATTAATCAATAAATTCTATTGTGATTAATGGCTTTATTGAATCGAGGTCTTCAATTATATCTTGAATGGTTGCCATTGGTATAACCAACAAATATAAATATTATTTGTATTACCCATGTAATTTATTAAAAAATTACTGCAGTAAAAAGTAAAGTTTTTAGAAAAAAAATAAGACAAATGAATTTGATTGATAACAGAAATTACCGCCAATCAAGATTTGCTTATTGAGTTTGACATAACCTAGATAGGGCTAGTATCAAACTGGACTGCCGTATCTTATTAAAGATGACAATTTATTTGGGGTTAAATGAAAAAGAAAACAATAAAAATAACGGAGCTGCTCTGAAATGCAAGAAATTGGTGAACCGCGCCGGTATGTTCGTGTTCATATTTATTAAAGAGCATGTGTGTAGCAAAACGGCCGGTCTTAAAATGTCCGTACCAAGAAGCACTACTAGAAACATTTGGATAACTTTTAACTGTGCTATAACTTGTCTATAAATAATAATATATTAAAATAAACTAATCTAAAATTATGATGTTTTAGGCAGAATGATGTTTACCCCCATCTCCTTAGACTTTGAAATATTAAATGAAAACCCAAATTTTATAATTCAAATTCGGATTCTACAAAAAAATACATTACTTTTGTATATAACACATATCTTTGTTTACTTGATAAATATCAACAAAAAACAAATTTTAAAACGACCTTATTGTTTTGGTTAGATTCAACTATCACGCAACAAGAAGTGTTAAATAGAAAAATTACATATTTTTATACGTAGTATCAAAATCTGCAATAAACAATAGGGGATTACCGTTTTTCTTGTTGAGTGATAGTTAGAACTATAACCAGTACGTACGGTATTTTTTAATTAATTTAATTTTTTAGTACTTCAAATTTTGAGTTGCCACTAGATTTTCACCTAATATTTATAATAAATATTTCATCATTTTAGATGCAATTCTTGAGCACCTTGTATTTTTTTAATTTTTAGTTTGACAAAAGTTATTTTTAAAACCGCCAGAAAAGTTTATAAATAATTCATTTTTGTACTATTAAGTTTTTAACCGTTATACTAGGGTACTCAATCCGGAGACACGTTTTATATAAAGAGTGAGCTAACATTTATTATTATATTGTGTAGTAAACTCCAATTAGAATTTGACTTAGGTGGTCGCCAGTTATTACGTAGACATTTTCTTAACTGATTACTACTTTCCCGGTACCAAGACAGAATTCACCAGCAAGTTTATTATACAGGGTGATTTCAAAGGTATAATAAACTTAAAGGAGTGATGCGGGATGCTATACCAAGCAATAATGGCATCAGTTGGTACCATACAACGTTTGAATGTAATTCAACAAAGTGTATTGAACCATGTTCGTTCCTGTGAAACGGCCAATCGTTAAGACAATAGCTCCACAACGACTTTGCACAATTATATTGTTGATACAAACACACAATTCTTGGTAGACAAAGGTGCTTATTGTACCAACTTGCCGCGGCTAATGGAACAACAATATCAAAATGCGGCATTGTGGCAATTTTTGTTGAGATTTTACCAGGAGGTTTATAATAGCTGATGATACCCCAAACCAAGCATCGGAGTTGATTGAAGCGCGAAACCTTTCTACGATCTTCTCAAGGATGTTGAAATTGTAAACGGATTGACGCGATAACCTTGTCTGTGGCAAAGAAAATACGGTATCGGTTGAAACCCTCATAAAAAACAGTTAGCCTTTAATCACATACTAGTTGCAGACGACGACTTCACCAAAACAGCAATACCATCGCCGTTTGAAATATTGTAATTTCTTTGTATGACTTTTGGGCTTCAAAATGCAATATTCCAAAGATTTATCGACAAAGTGCTCAGACAGATAAAATTTTGCTATGTCTATATAGATAATATACTAATAGTATCTTTTTTGTTGGAAGAACACTTGAGACATCCTGCTTAAACGTCTGCAGGATTACAAAGTTGTCATTAACTCTTCTAAATGTATGCTTAGCTAACTTACGAGAAACCTTGTTTATATATTGCAGTTCTCCACAGACTTGATAAGATACCATTGTCACGGCTGCTCTCTCCCACATTGAAGTAGTAGGACTGAATATTTTTGTCGAGGACGCAAAAAGCAGCTGAAAAATCTGCAGGTCAATACTAACTATTTTATTAAAATTAAAATTTGTTTATGAAAATTATTGTTATTTTTTGGATAATATTTTTTATTCAAAAAAAAGTAAAAGTATTTGCAATATTTATTATTAAAAGAAAATTTTCCAAGGATTGGCGACAAACCTTAAAATAAATTTAAAAAACTAAATTAATATTGATTTGTTAACGTCCTCTATATTTTTAATTTAAAAAATACAGGATCCAAAATAAATCACTTGTATTTTATGTACTGCAAACGTTTCAAGCAAAAGATTTTGTTCTTTCTCGGCACTTTTTATGTTTAAGTTTTCTAGTTTTCTGTATAAATTCTAGTATTTTGAATTACTGATTAATTTTCCAAAGAGCCGCATGCTTGACTTAGTTTTGAACCACTGAAAGAGGGTATTGTGGAATGTATAGTAAATAAATAAATTAGTATTTAAGCATGTCCTATGAAATCTATTATTAGCACGTAATATAATAATAGGTAGTAGAATATAGTAGGATTAGAAATTCCGAAACCATAATAAAATATCTGGGAATGAATAGAACAGAAATCGGATTTTTATAATAGATTTCGAAAAGACGCTTACGTTGATGTTCACTTATTATATATAGATAAGTTTCCTTAAAAGAAGGTTACCATCAGACTCTACCTAGTGCATGTTTAATAAGTATACAATGATGAACATTCACTGTTCTTACATAGTAATCCATCAAAACTAAAAAACAATTAAATAAATTTATAATAAAGTATATTATTTTAGAATTTGTCTCTTACAAATGTGTACTAAATATTTGAAATGGGATAAACAAAATTTATCACCATTATTTTTATTTAACTAACAAGAAATGAATTTAAATGGCACCAATTCAGAAGACTATTAAATAAAACGCCAAAAAGGTTTTTGGCCAAACCTGCATTGTATACAATAGCAATATCCATTTTCTAAACTATTATTGCCCATTTCCTATTGTACGAATAAAGTAGCAGGGTAGGACTTTTATTTCTAAAAAATTCCATATAGATTTATTTGTTAATGCTCACATTTTGTCGGTTAATCTAGCATCGTATTGCCCATTGAGATTTAGTTATAGCACCCTTAAGATAGGGAGCTAGAGATTTATCCGGAATGAGTTCCAGATATGTGCGAGATGAAGATGTCGCCGATAAGAGATAAAAAGCGTGAATAGGACGTGCAGATTGAGAGAATTCAAAGGCGTAATTAAAGTATATTTCCTTTCGTACAGATTTAACTAGGCGATTATATGCCTTTTATCTGAATTTGTGAAATGGGACTATTTTATTAGACATTCTTATTAGATGAACCTTTCAAATAATGCAAATCAGTATAGATTCATTCAATTCCTAGTTCACTGGTTCAAAGATCATGTGGCGCACGTCCGGTCGGGATATGGAATTATCTAATGGAACGTCTTTACGACCTCGTATTTCAATTCCTTATCCAATATTCCACGCTTTTACATTTGCAAAATAATTTTATTAAAAATAAAAAAGTAAGACGAATGATTAATCGAAACATGAAGTTTTGATTAATTATTTATCTTTTATATTATTGAAATTATTATTAGTATTTGTATGTAAAACTTTTAATAACGAATTGGTATGTAACTTGACACTTTTTTTCTAAATATTATGAATTTTAGATGGAATATAATTTTAAAAAATTCTAGTGTGTGGTAGTAAAATGCTGACAGTCGTGCCATAAAATATTTTTATATCCTTTACATGCTGTTCTTATTATACCCCTGTGTATGATGTAATTGTGAGTCTGGTAGTATTTTGAGTTTATAGATTTTTTGTGCTGGGCAATCAAATTGTGATGAAACGGGAGATAATAAGAATTATGATACAAATGGTGTCTTGGCTGTATACAAGATCTAAAATATTTGTTCAATTAATTAATTAAATTTATTATAACATATATATTTTACAGTATAATATTATACTGTAAATTTGATAATAATAATTTCATATTATATTATTTGATTTAATTTATAATTTATTCGTATGTTTTAGTAACGTTTTATTTTGTGCAGTCGTCATAATTTACTATTGTAATTTATTTCATTTTGTTGTTTTGCATTTACGTTTCTATTTCATTTTATACAATTTTATATTTCTGCCTAGATCAAAATTTGGAACAGGGTGCAAAAACGATTAAGTCTACATAATATTGGGTACAACGCTTTTGAAAGCGGTACAAAACAAGTTTTTAAAATAAATTTGAAAATTATTTTTTAACAATTATGTTTTAATTAATTCAAAATCTTTTATTAAAATATTGTTAAACTTTTTTCTCAAAATATAAAATCGAAACATTTTTCAGTTATTTATTACAATAATTTTTTATTTTAAAATCAACATCAAACTAAATAAATAAAAATAATAGGTTTTCAAACAACATTGTTTTTTCTCTTAAGTATCAACAATACAGGGTGAGTCGGCAGGACCGAACGATACTTAAGGTGTGTATTATATACCTGTAAATAAAAAAGCTCAAATGTTATAATGCAATTTTTATTTGTTATCAAGTTATAACGCACTCCTAGAGTTTGGACGGTTCCTCCCTACTAGCTCGTAAAAAAATTATTGACAAAACGAAAACTCAAGTATGTATAGTAAATAAGGTATAAATAAGGACTAGTTTTGTAATAAAATGAAAAACATTTATCGTAGCTCATTTCAAATTATATTAAACATTTCTAGCAAAATAAATTACATAAATTTTACAAAATACATAATATTATAATAAAAAAAATAAAAATTAAAAAAATAATGAAATAATTTATTACTATTGTTCCATTTAATAAAGTTCTGTATAGCGATTCAACTAAAGTGACAATTTCCTCGCTTCCGTAAACTAGTTTACTGAATAATGCAACATTCTCATGAATATGGATCGTATCGTGACCAAATTAAATTATTAATTATAAGTTCAGGTGTGTTTTCTTAATAACTTTAAAAGCAAAAAAAGCATATCGATTAGGAAGCAGGAGTGCAATTGCAAAAGTTTTATGTCGTGAAATAATTAATTATGTAAAAAATTCAGTCGGCTAAACTCAAACAATTGCTTGGTTGAGTTTATCAAACTGCCCTTATTAAAACAAGAGTAGTGCAAATTTAATAAGATTTGAAATTGTGCTTTGTTCTATGGTATTTGTCTGCATTGCAAAGTAGTTTCTTTATGATAAGTTAAAAATATTGTAGCTATTATAAATTATAGCTACAAAAATTTGCAAGTGCAAAGAAATTATAAGTGACGGTGAATATTTTCAGATGAAGTCTTGAGCGAACTAATAATCATTTGCATTTTTATGCTTTATTTGAATTATTTTTATTGATACAAATAATTGTGTTCTACTAACAAAATTATTAATTGCAGATTAAAATTATTGTAGTATATAGAGAACTCACTCACGTTCTGGAAAACGTATTTAATATTCTATTAAAAGTTTGCAGTTAATTATGGTATTGACAATTATCATATTTTGAAGATGACCTTGAATGACTGTATATTAAAAATCGGTTACGGAAATTAGCAAGATGACGCCGGAATACAAATTTAAAATTTTGCGGTAAACATTAAATGAAATATATTTAATATTAGCTTTTTCATTTTAATGTATTGTATAATATAATTTATACAAATTGGTAGTGTACATAACATTTATTACAAAACCGTTTAATTTAAATGAATAAATAATTAAATAAATATATAAATTTATTAATTAAATAAATAAATAAGTAAACAAATAAATAGTGTGCTGATGTTATGGTAAATCGCCTTACCTTCTAGTGGTAGCGCACGTGCAACGGAATACAAGCCCATAAGAGAAAAGTTCTTAGCTTGTTAAAAATAGTGTATGCTTGCTTGACACTATAAGGCTAAGCAATGGTTGTACGATATTGGCTAAATTTACTCAACAACGAACGAAGGTGGGTACAATCAGGCTGGTACCCTGGTCTACTCTGTTTTACTAAAAATTAATAAAATATTAAATTGATGAAATTAAAAAATATTACTATTAACAACTTGCCAAAAACCTGGACCATTAGTTCTTGCAATGTGCAAAGAATATTTGGAAAACATGAATTGTTGACAGAAATGGGCGCTAGAAAACTTGAAATTTTATGCATGTGTGAAACGAAGAAAAACAAGAAGGATGTCTTAACTATGAATGACGGTAGGCTTTGTGGGCGGGCGTAGGTAATTGGATAAATCATAATCAAGGTGTAGGTAAAAATAATAATAAAGTTCTACTTCTTAAGTGAATGAATAGCAAGTATTTATTCAGTTTGTGTTTCAAAAAAGTTTTATTTATATCAAACACTTAGTTTGAACATTAACGTATTCACATGTTTACACTGCACAAGGGCAAAACTAAGAATATTAATGACTTTGTGGTGTATAATGAAAGATTAATTATTTTATTGGGAATACTAGATTAGTACAAGGAGCCAAATGAAGAACTGATCATTATATTGTGATATCAAAAGTAGATCTTGATCGTAAGTTTATTATAAAAATGGAACGATATTTAAGTTTGCAAAAAACTGTAGTTGGATATATAAACAGTAATGCATTGGAAAACAAACAGGTAAAAGTTGCAGTAAACAAAAAGAAACAAGAATGTGAACAGTAGACTTCATAGAAAAATGAAAAAGTAGGCTGCATGATGTTTACAGAGAAAAGTGCCTAAACTAGTTAAGGGAAGTAAAAAACAAATAAAAATGAAAGAATTAGAGTAAATTTTGAAGGAAATGCAAAATTATTTTAGACGTGGGTAAAGAGAGCAAAAGAATATATGCAGAAAATAGTCAGAATGGCTGTCCAGATATTTTTAATGAGGAGGGTATTAGAGAACACCGGAGGGAATATTTTGATTGATTGTGTAACAAAGCTTCTGTTTGTTAAGAATCTGGGTGAGAAGTAATTCTGGCAGGAGCAAAAATAAATAATTTATTGCTTTGGTGATATATAAATGATACAAATGTTCCTATGTCGTGGTAATGCCGCGTACACGTAATACTCTAAACAAATAAGATCTGGAACAATCGTAATCAAATTTATACCCATTACAGCTGGAGTTTGCATTACCTGGCAGGCTTATGCTTTGCTTGATGTAAGACAACATTCAGCCAAGACGCACAGTTATTTTGCTCGTGGTACATATACATGTACGCTAAGACTCCACAAGGGACAAAGAAAATGATTTTAATTTACACACACGAACAACTGGCGACGTGTGCGCGACTTAAATGAGGTACCTATATACCGGGTGTACCACCACACACACGCACCGGCATATCTATTAAAATATTGTTTTAATTGTGTAAAAGCAGTGAGAACTGAGTTGGAAAAGAAAATGAGGAAGTGGTGAATAGTATAGCCGAAGATGAAATATTACGATCTATAAAATCATTAAACATGGAAAACCTCAGGCGTGGATGAGATTACGTGTGAAATGTTAAAGTATAGGGGCGGTTCATTTATTGATAGATTAATTGAGCTATTTAAATTGTGTTTTAGAAAATTTAAATTGCCAAATGAAGCAGAATGTTGCGATTCCGTTGTATAAAAGTAAAAGCAGTAAGACTGAGTAAAATTATCGAACAATTAGTTTGTTCAGTTTACCATGAAAAGTGTATTAAAAGGTATTGAATTAATGAGTGCATGAAAAAACGAGTAAGAATATTTTTGCGTGCAATTTTTCGTGGTTTTATGCCAGGTAGGAAATGCTTGAATTAAATATTTGCACAGCAAATGGTAAAGAAATGCAAAGCAGTGAAAAAGGTGAAATTAGGGTTCCTTGAACTAAAATAAAATTATGATCAGGTCAATGGACTGTTTGGGCGATTTTAAAATAGTTTACAGTATGGTATGTTGACGATGCAAATACAATTTGTGAAGATGAGAATGACTCACAGAATACTGTACATTGACTGATTGATGCAAGAAATAAAATAAATCTTTGTATCAATGTAAAAATATTAAAATCTTAATATTTGATAAGGGTGAAGTAAAAAGTAGTTGTATAATCAGTTTGAACGGTGAACGTTTTGAGCAGGTAGATCATTTTTTGTATTTGTTTAATAAGAATCGATGGAGCGGTTGGGACAGAAATAAATACATTGCGGAAAGTAGCTGGAAGTACGTGTATGATGCAATTTTTTTTTCATTTTTCATTTTTGTATGGTATTATTGTTTTTGTAAATGTTCTACTATGTACTCATTATCTTTTTTATGGCCATAGTTGTCTCAACGTGCTTTGTTTTTATTTTGTTTTGTTTTTTTTTTGTTTGTCACCAATTTGATTTGATAATAGCCTTCTTCTAAATTAAAAAAAACAACTTACGTATAGAAAGTCTTTTGTTTCAAAACATTTTTAAAACTTTTAGAATAAATAAAGTAACAATAGTATATAAAAAAGTATTTTTTTGTTTTTTTGTTTTATCTTTAGAACAGAAAGAAACTTAAATTGTTTTGTAATACATTTAAGTTTGCATAAAAAACTAAATACATTTGTCTATTTAACTGTATTATAAGAGATACCATACACGTATAATTCGTCAAACCTTGTAGATACAAGACGTTCTATAGGTTGTTTGTATTCATTTGGATGAATCACGCAGTTATTAATTATTGTTTGAACAACTTTTGATTAAAGGTAGATTAAGATGCTAAATTATTGAATAGTATAGATTATATATTTAGTGGCATTGATTTTCTTTCTATTCAATTTGACCAATTTTTGATTATTAATCTGAAGCTGCTAGTATACTCATCTGTACTTTGCAAACTATTAACGAACTATTATAGTTATATTAGAACGTTCAGTATTTAGTTAGGACTAATCTCGCCTTAAATTATTAACTGATGCCTGCGGCAAAGAACGAGTTGCACAACTGGCACGTGCTGTCCGTAGGAAAGTAGAATCACGATCCACAAACAAATAAAGTTGAAACTTTAGAGTTTAGAGGCGCATAGATAAATTTCAAATACAATAATATTTTTGATTTCTTGTTTTAAATTTATATAGTTTAAAGAATAAATTTAATAATTTTTTCAAATAAAGCGTTAATATTTATTAATCTGCGTTGTCATTTTTAAATTCATATCTTAAATCTATAATGCATTACATATTATAAAAAAATATAAAAACTTTTATAATCAATTTAGCGATGAAGATACTGTTCTACAATTTTTTTTGATGGATTACGTGTATCATTTTAACATCTTGCCTTATTATATATCAGTGTTTGTTATGATACACTATTCCATATTTCATTATTACAGTTCATTCAATCATACGGGTTGTATACATCGCACCTATTCTTGAAGGATACGCCGTGTTCTCCGCAGATAAGGGTTTAATCAATCAACGTAACGGAAAATAGCGCCAACTTCCACATGTTCTCTCCTTTTCTTCTTTTTCATCTTCCATGACACATATAAGAAATTATATTTATTAACTTGCCGAAGGAAAAAAGATTCACGCTCGACGTATAAAAATACATTCAAATTAAGGGGTTATCGCCGGGCTTTGGGAGATTTGGTATATATTTGCATGCAGTTTTACTTAGTGATGGAATAATTTCCGTCTTACCAAAAAACCTCTTTATCATCATCACTGCAGGATAACTAAACGCTTGATTGATGTATCTGTATTTTTTAAATTGAAATTAAACGTAAATGCTTCAAATTTCATAATACTTAAAGACAACGCTAACGCGAAAATATTTATTATGTTTAAAAATGTCAATAACAATAAATATTCAATACAAATGCATTTATAATTAAAACTTTGTCAAAAATTAAGTCAATCAAAACCAAAAAAAGTTTAGTTGAAAAATATTTTGTTTTTACCAAAAAACGATAAACAAACTTTTGATAAATATGTTTAAGTTTACTTAATTTGTGTACAAAATTATTTTCTGGGCGATTTGACTAAGAAATATAATATAAATCTACATTTTCTGAATTGAAACACTCGGTATATTTTTCATTTCTCTATTACTTGATATCATTTGTCATAATATATGTTTATTTTAAAAAACAGTTTTTGTGCCTTAGATTATAGTTAGAAAGGCCTGGCCTGTAGTTCATATCTATGCTGTGGTAATTTAACTACTTCTCGAAGCCGACTCAGGTTTGTAAAGATGAATACTTGAAAGAGGTAATAATAGCAGACAAGAGCACAGTGCTTTCTAGATTGTCTTTTTAATATGACCAGGCAACATTTGAATGGTACTGTCCTACATCCATTTACCCTGCATGCTGAGATCGGCAATTTTAATTCTTAAATAAAAACGATAAAAATATCATAATTTTATCATTTAAATATACTTTATAGCGACACTTAAATTAAACTTATGATATATCTTATGCGATAAAAAAGGTGTATTTAATAGACAATTAGGAAAAATTGCTTCAAAAATATTTTAAAGCATTTATTTTGGCAAGAGTATTTTTTTATTAAGTAATATAAAAAAATGCTTAATTTCTAAACCTGTTAATATGTTGTGTTGTATGAATAAAATCTTCGAAATCTTCTAACTCAATAACTAATCGATGTCGGACATATGATTATATGAACTTTGTTTTTTTAAAATTACATGAGCTTAGATCAAAGTTTGTTGGTCAGTTAGAAAATCACCATGTATAATTTTTCCCCTAGTGGAAAAATATGCACGACTGTGAATTCCAGGCAAGTACGTCTATCAAAAGTTTGTTTATAATATTATTTAGTTATAAAAAAGTTTAACTAGAAAAATGTAGTTTTTGGCATCTTGCATTATTTATTGAACTAAAAACAAATTACTACAAAATATCGTTTGGCGTTGTTAGTGAAATAAAAAGTCATAACATAGTAACTTTTAATTATTGAATAAGAAACAATATATTCCAGATGCCTTGTACAGTTTAAATCGATTTAGGAAAATAAATATACTTTTTTTAGTATATAGTCTATATGTATATGATTAGATTTTTTTAAGTTATTTTAATTTAGTTTATTATTAATTAGTTTTCATATTGATGAAAAACATTTCAGACTAGCAACTTTTTGACAGAATGATCCAGATAAGTTTGCTTTTTGTGTCGATTCTATTTATAAAAGGGAGGCGCGGTGCGATGTGTTCAGGTGGTAAAAGAAGCAGTGTGTTGACACAGGTCGGGTGTTCGCATAAGATAAGGGCCGTTGGGGCCCTCTTAATTACGTCGCGCCGGAAGCGTCCCGACAAATCGCCGGATTTACAATTGACAATTATTATTACTTCATTCGCCATTAACGTGATTAATGGAGGTAATAATAATAATAATAATAATAATAATAATAATAATAATAATAATACTAATAATACTAATGATAAAAATGTTTGAACTTTGAAATTTTTTAATTAATTATGACGTCTTTAATTCAACTACTTACAAATTTGTTTTAATTAAGCAAAAAGCTTTTCTTTTTAAATGTATTAAGAATATATTAATTTAGTTTTAATATTTAAATATATAGACGCAATGAATAATGATATGGAATCTACTGCTAAATTTTGAATATATGCTTTTAGTTTAAGCTATATTTTATATTTAAACACCTTTGATATTAAAAATAGAAAAATTATATGATAGGAAACATGGAAGAAGGGGAGGTTTATCTGTCTTAAACTTAAATAATTGAAAAAAATAAATTGTTTAAGTTTATTTTTGGGTGTACTTTGCCGTTATTGCATTTTATTTACAACAAAGAACGTCCTATGATTATACAAATGCCTATTAAGTTGCTTACAGCAATCTCTGAAGTAGTTCGTTGATTAATTTGTTTTAATAAGATAAACAAGAACTCTTGTGCAACAATACAAATTATAATATATATCTTTCACATTATGTAATATACTATATTGATTCAAATCATATTAATTTGAAACTAGTTTACTAGTTATATCAGAACGACAATACAGTAATCTAAATTGATGTATATAATATGCTATGAATATTAAACTAATGTTAAACAACAAAATGTCACAGAACTAAATTATTTATAAAAATGTTTACATTATTTATGGTTTATTACCTCTGCTGTGTAATGGTTATACAGTAAGTATATCATAATACAATAAAAAGGCATACAAAATACTACTTTTATTGAAATTTAAATATTAAACATTTGTTTAATTTTTTATCTGTATAAGTTTTGTGTTTTGTAAGTACTAAAATTTCTACAATTTTAAGTAAATAATCCATCTATATAAATAAAATAAAGGTTTTGTCTGTACATTGCTTAAAATATTAAAATATTATGATATTTTTCGTTTTATACGTTGGAGACACCAAATCCACCATCAGAAAATTTTCTGTCTGTCTGTTAATATGTCCTGGATATTTTGTGGAAGGTTGGCTCAGTTATGGCTAACGATAAAGCTTCGAAATTTTTACAGTACTTATCTTCACTTAAAAACTAGGCTATAAATTAAATAAAAAAATTTGACTCGAAGTTATGAAGGTTTTGTTCAACTGATGCCGATTTATAAAATAAAATATTATTTTTTATAATACCAAACACTATTTTATAAGTATTTGATGTAAAGTCTTATTACATAAACTCAATTATTATAGCGATTGCAAAACCTACTTTAGCGCCGTCCGTAGCGTAGGTAGTTGCGTACTCGCTTCGTATTCGAAGGGTTTGTCGTTTAAATCTTTTGCACAGCGATTTTTTTAAATTATCTACTAGCTGATGGTAGCTTCTTTGACGGGAGTATAACAATAAATCTAATACTTACCTGTATAAATAAAATAAGGCTTTGTTTGTACAATGCTTAAAATTGCCCCGTTTTATACTATTTTTCCGTTTTAGACATTCCACCAAATCTATCATTAGAAAATTGTCTGTCCGTCTGTCTGTGTATCTATATGTTCTAGATTGACCTTGACATTTTATAGGAGGTTGGTTCAGTTTTGACTAAAAGAGCTTTGAAATTTTTAGACTACTTTAAGATTATTTCTTGACATAAAATATGGGTTTTATCGATTATTATTATTATCGTTTATAATTATATTGATAGAAGATATAGACGCAAAGTTATGAAGTGAGTAGTTTTAAAGAACAAGTAGTTGCAGTTTAGTTACAACAGATGGCGGTTCATGAATTAAAATATTCTTCATTATATATAAATAACTTCATTACATTTGCTCTCTATATGGCGATAGATTCGTTAAACTAAATTAATTCTGTGGCAGTTAATTTGAATCCTATAATATTAAAACTTAATTTTATTCATAAAATTAAAGACAGTTGTAAAAAATAAGCAAGTGTATAATAAAACCAAACTCACCTAAATATTCATTTATGTCAAGTAAACTAAAATAAATATATCTATACAAATAAAAACAGGTTTTATCTGCACATAGCTTAAACTCACTCCGTTATATGATATTCGGTTTCATACATTGTAGACTCTACATACGCCAATGGAGCTTTTTAAAATACTTCTAACTAACATTGACTTTAAATCTAGGCTTTAAATTATATTGATAAGAGGTCTAAACACAAAGTTATATAGGTTTGCGAGGTTTGTAGCGTCTAGCCACAGACACATACTTTGCTCCCAACATGAGTCGGTGGGTGCTGCGGTGGGTGGATCGACATGTGTGTCGGTGGATAAGTCGATGGGTGGGTGGGTCATTGAGTTAATCTGCAGGTTGGTCAGTGGGTAGGTTGGTGAGTGGGTGGGTGGATTGGTGGGTACGTGGGTTGATGGGTGAATGGATCAGTAGATGGGTTGATCGGAGAGAGGTTCGGTGAGTGGGTGGGCCGGTAGGTGTGTGGATTGGGGATAAATCGGTGAGTGGGTTGATGATTGTTAAACTGGGTAGATCGGTCGTACAAGGCACAATGTTTAGCCAACCGACTCTCTCAACCCGACTCTGAGTCAATCAATAATAATTGTAACTGTTTATAAAAACCGATGTCAAATAAATCTTTATATTCCCGTCAATGACGGGTAAAAAACAACCATTTGCTAAAAAAACTCACAATACTTTTCAAAATTTCTAACAAAAACAAAAACTATTATCAAACAATATTTTATTGTCTATAAAAATGATTGGATGTACATCTATCGATATGTGTCTAGAAATATCTGAGTATGTGCATAATATTTAGTTTACTAAATAAAATAGAATAACCCATAATATTTAATTTAGCGAAACCGTAATTGTACTTTTAAATGAACAGAACAGTGAGTAGAATCGTTGATGTAAGTTATAGTAATATAAATAAATACAGTTACAATAAATAATTATTATGATAAACAAATAATTGATTTACTGGCTACTAGTTCGAAATCCTTAATATATTTTTAATTAAGTTATGTACCTATGATAAGAATAAATGTAAATAATTTATGATTAATAAATGGTAAAATGATTAATGATTAATTGAACATTGGTCAAAAAGATTATTTCATTAATATTAATTTATATAAACATGGTCGTGGAAAAGTATTGTTATAGTACATAACTCGAGCTATATCAATTACACACTCCTGGAATTACTGAACTGCAAATTTTGCAGTCGTGCGTAATATGCTACTGACAACTCTTTATATCTAATATACTATTAGATCATTTATTTATTATATATTTATTTTCTGATCATGACGCACGTGGCTCATATGAATATAAAGTATTATATTTTATTATTATTATGTCTAAAATTTTTGTTTTTCAAAATTATGTTGAGCCTAGAATTTATAATGACAAGATTAATGTTTTTCCTCGTTTGTGTTAATTGCTTCTATTAATTACTTTTTGATTTGTCTGAATAATATATTTAAAGTTTTATTCATTGCATTGTACAGAATAACTCTCTTCGCATAAATTTTATTGTTTAATAAGTAAATCAATATTTATTTATTTCCATGGCGTGTGGTATTTACAATATAGTTAAATATTAATTTGAAAAAGATAAATTGAACATTTTACTGTAAAAGGATATAGTAAACAACAAAAAGTTTTAATAAAATTTGCGTGTACATATTGCAAAGCTACGCAAGAAGGGTGGAAAGCTTGCTAGAAGGAAGTTAAGCGAATTGTAGCAACTTTGAAAATTCTCTTCTCAACCTCATTTCCATACCTACTTGACAATTTCCTATATCCAATAGAATCGTAAAAAGCATTGGCTGGCGCAAATTTAAGCGGATCTCATTATTAAGCGGGCTCGTTTTCGCGACAGCGTCTTCTAAAAAATTGCCGCCCTTCTATTGGATTACCGTAACATTTTTTTTCATGCGTCTACTGCCACCTGAGTTTCGCGATGAAGATGAATCACACGATTAGAGTGTCGCGTTATCATTAATTCTATTATCTTCTTAACGAACAATTGAGTTATGTAAGTAACAATGTATTGATTTTCCGACTGCAATATAAACATCTCACTATCATGTATTTGTTTATATAGATTTTATGATGCTGTTAAAGTTTTATGATAGATTTGCAAAGCGAAGATATTACGGCGATCTCATATTGTTTAAAATACTTTGTGAGAAATATTTATTATTGTTACAAAAATATTACACGTAGCAATAATATTAATTCACAACTCATGTTTGAGCTAATGAGACTGTTGATTTGTTGGTGTTTTTCCATTAATAGGGATTTGACATGTAAAATTATAATTTGCTTTTTAGTAAACTTTAGATAAAAAATATCTATTATAAAATAAAAGTAGAAAATTGATAGAATTTACTGTTACTATGTAATAATTCATAATATAAGATTTAAATAAAACTACTATGTTTTTATCACAATATACTTAGTCACACCGTGCCTGCAGTTTTTACTGACCCTCAGTCTTCATCAGCCCTTATAGAAGAAGATACAAATCTTGAAGAAAATAACAAATATTCTTAAAAAAGAAAAAATTAAAAGTAACTTTTAAATCAAAATGTGAAGTCTATAAGTTAACGTATACGGTGTACGGTAATAGTGTCTACATAAATCAAACATTATATGATACATTTCGAAAATACATGATTTTTATAAATTGGCGTTGATACTATTATCATAAACAATGTTTATTAGATCTGTGATCACTTTTATGTTGATTTGAACGATTTTTTGGTTACTGACTTGTTTTCCAATAAACCAATGCATAAACATGCACTACTATGAATTTTGTAAAATACATTTGAATTTATTAAATTGTTGTTGGTCTGTGCGAAATAATTTAAAAGTAATGGTGTAAAATATATTTTAGTGTTATTTGTATTTCTTGGCTTTAATCCAACCAGCCATCAACCTCGAGGTCCTCTAACCGTGTATATGTGTGTATGTATTTATGTATTAACTTAAGTCTTGTTAATTGTATTCCAATGACAAATGATACCGGTCGATAGTCGCCTTATTCAATTTTTAAACTTGTCCACAGATGTATTTGAAATTGCATATTATTTTAATTACAAATCAATTTATATACAACTATAAAGTAATTTTTTAATTTGAAATCGGTTTTACACCATCATTTCAATCTCGTATCAGTAGAATAAAAATTATTTAATTTTATTTAAGCCCACATAAGACTGTTACGTTTTATTTACATTTTGAAACGTAAACTAAAAAACATTAAATGTGTTTTTTTTAGGTTGATTTGCCAAAGAATTAACTAACTAACGTTTTTAAATTTGCATCTAAAAACGTAATAAATTTACATAAAACTTTTGCAAATTTTACGCCAAATATACATTTTAAAAAAACTTTAAATTAATTATTTACTTAATTTAAAATATACTATAAAATAATAAATTTAAAACACAACATGACATAATTGATATTTCCCAATTTTAACAAATATCAGTTATGTCATTTTGACTCTTAAGAATTTAAACAATTATTTATATTTCTGGTCTGTAAGGTAAGTTACTCTTACAGACCCGTCATTCGTAGTTGGTTCAAAATAAGCTTTACAATTGACATGAACTAACAACACTTTACGAACTTTATGTACGGTCATTACATATATTTTAGTATTATTTCTTAATAATATACTGTATAATTAATGTATTTTTTACGTTATTACTTTAGCATTTCTAAAATAAAGTTAATAGTTTACGTAACATTTACGCAAATTATAATACATTAGTATAACACTACAGAGTTTGCGTATTATTTACATTACTACGTAAAAGAAACGTATAAAAATTGACGTTTTGTATGGACATTTTGAAACGTTTTTATATGGACATTTAATTTGCATATAATTTACCTTTAAAATATAATTTAAGTTTTTACCGCGCTTTATTTACACATTTTTTTACGTAAATTTTGTAACTTAAAATGTATTGAAACTTAATTTTATGTAATAGGTTTACTGGGAGTATAATTCATAAAAAAATTTTAGTTCTCCACATTCTATTCTTCGGAGAAGAAAGAATTTGGGAATTTTAGTAATTATGGTTCTGACCAAATACAATTTTTGGTTTCAATCTAGAACGTATATGAAAAAAGTGGGAGTAAAAAAATGTTTGTCCGTCTTTTCGTTTGTAAGACTGCCCTGTAGGCATTTTTCAGAAACTTTTGCCCAAATATTCAAAGATCGATCAACGAAATAATTGCAAAAATATTTATATGAGCACTCGTCATATAAATATTTTTTACAGTCATTTATGTTATTTTTTTGAAACTCTAATATCTTAAAAACGGAAAAAGCTAGTGACTTCCGGTTTATTGCAAAACATAGACTATATCTCGAGGAACACATTTTATGCAAATAAACTTGTTTCAAAATGTCATTCGAACTGTCATAAAAATGGACTAAAAAATTACAAAAATTCATATTTCGAATCGTAGTGCGACGAACTTAAAAACCTTATAGTCACTAAAACTAATCCCAATTGTCTAACGCATTTGCGCACGTTGTCAGGAAAATTTGAATATAAAAATGACGGCCATATCAATTTTACATCTTAAAAGCAAAAAAGGACTAGCGGCTTTCTGTTTATTGCAAAAAATTGATTTCGAGCAGCTCATTTTATTGTCAATATTGCTTTTTTCAAATTATCGCATATGCATGTAAATATTCAAGTCTTTACTTACATTGGCGGTACGGTCGACCGTTCTAGCGCATACGTTCAAATAACCGGTAACCTGTATAGTTAGTTACCTTTGTTGCGTTGTTGAATTGTTAGATATGCGAGCGGAGCTTCTGGTATAGGGCGTGCTATAATAATTATAATTAATTATTAACAATAAAAAGTACATTCAGATGCACCATCTGGGTGCACAAAAAAATATAATAGACTATTTCTTAGTTTATCTAACAATAACCAATCATCATAAACAAGATTTAAAGAAATGCTTTATATGCGATATTATGCATTGAGTATCGAGGTACTTTTGGTTTTTGTTTTGTTTGTATTGATTTTAGTTCCATTGTCACAACCACTGCTAGTTAATGGTGATTATGGTTTTAAGTCTTATAGATTGTGTAAAAATTGTAGCTCTTGTGGAATATGGAAAAAGTCAGCGGTATGTAGCCAGAATACTTAAGATTAGCTGTTCTGCCGTCCAAAGAGTACTTAACCGCATTAGAGAAACCGGCAAAAACTCGTGGTGAGCGGCATCTGAGAATCTGAGATCTGAGAAAAATAAGAACAACTGCCAATGACGACCGATTTTTTGCTATAAATACTTTGCAAAATTGCTATTTAACTTCAGGTACAAACAAGAAATCAACATTGTAGATTCTGTGGTACAAATAAATAAATGTGTAGACGGTTTGTGGAAGATTACAAGAAGTTGGTTTAAAAGCTTTCAGATCAGCAGCAGGACCAAAACTCCCTTCACTTCACTAAGTAGGAACAATGGAGTAGGGTAGTTTTTACTTGTTGTATTTGTTTTGTTTAACGTTTCCTAATTTATTTTGCATCCTGGAACCAGTGGTGGATACTGCTTATCCAACAATGCGCATGATTTGTTTGACATTGGCGAGTGCGGCGTAGTTTGTGGTAGATCGTTTCGTTCATATTACACGAAATAAAGTTAGTTCCTTTTATTTTTTTGTTATATATTTATTATACCTTTTGGCAGTATTTTTTGCAAAAAATATTTGGATTCATTAAACATACCTGTTTAAAATAACTATAATGTGTAGAACTTTCCTCGAGACCGCCGAGCATTGTTGTTTCTCTTTTGTTGTAAACTTGTAAATTTTAATCACGCAAATGAATGTTAAAATATAATTTCAAATCATAGTATTGTGTGTTACATAAACATACGGTTTTTCATTGAGAATACGGTTTACATCCGAAACACGGATGATACCGAAAAAATACAAACTGAACCCTCAAAAATACGAGTTACGGCCGTGAGCAGAACAATACGGTCCATTGAAAACTTAATATATGCTCTTTATGTTTTTTAGAGTTGAAAACCCTGGTTGTACATGTAATACATTTGATGGTTAGCATGTCATTTGGTTATAACAAATGTTGTTGTGCACAAATATTTAATTGGATAGTAAATGTTTTAGTAAAAACGATAGTGAAAATATTACACCTAATATTCTAAAGGAAGCAAGCATTGCCTAGTTGAATTTTATAAAAAAATCAAGTTTAGCACATTTGAGAAAAGTTATTTAATCACACGTCTGGTTAGGGAGTTCTCATTTAGCTCGCTCGCTTAACTTCCAGACTTGTGATTAAAGTACTCATTTTGCTCAATTGTACTAAACATAGCTACTATCTACTTTTATTAAATTATACATTTATTATTCTATTAAGTGAAATAACTAATGATAAATAAACCTACAGTTTGAATTGAAATCCTGACTTATTATTTCGTATAAAGGTAGCGTTTAGCGGTAACAGACCGATTTTGCCATTTCTGGCATTTTCAGATAATTTTAATAATCTATTACCTAAATTTATGCAAAATCATAAATACAATAAGGGTATACAAGAGTTTTATTTTATTTTATGAAAAGACCATTTTGTGGTATTTATTTTTGAGATTGTGGTAATTTTTTTTCAAATTTCCTTATATTGATATTAGTTAGTTATGCAGGGATATAATTAATATAATATCAGAGTATAAAAACTACTTTGAAATATCAAACATAAACCTTATTGTGTTAGCATAGACCAGATATACACACAACTGTTATGTGTAAGCACTTAAATAATGTAACAAAGGTTTTCAAAAATTCAATTCGACCGGCAGTGGGAACTTAACATCAATTTTAGTTGCCTATCTAGTTGGCGCAATTGGCAGCGTATTAGATATGTAAAAGATGTGTGTTTGAGCCCTACTCGAGGTGAATTTTTGGAATAATTTATTACTAGAGTAATCGCGTTGTAATATAATTACATTCTAATTTAATTTTACAATAACTTTGAGGGTAAAATAGACAATTTTTTGATAGTTTTATTTTAAAAATGATAATTTAATAACAATATGACAGGGCCATTCTCAACATAGACGCAAAAACCTGGGAAATGATTGCTAAATAAAATTCTAATCAAATATTTTTACTTTTCAATTTTTTCGGAAAAATGTGTAAAACAATTATTTGTGTAGAAATCAAAATTGCTTGGTATTTATTTTTTATAAATAACATTTTTTGTAGAAATTGTATTGACAATGATGGAAATAACTACTAACAGTTGGTATGATTAAAATAATGCAGGCAAATAAGTTGTTTTCTTTTAAAAATGCATTTCTTAGTTGTGATTTTTTTATTACGAGTAAATTGAAAAGTACTAATATTTTATTAAATTTTTGTCATAAAAACTGTTTTCATGCCTTTACCAATCATTTCAAAAGTTTTTAGTATATATTGAGAAACACCCTGTATATTTTGTATAATTAAAAATATGAACGACGAAAGTTAATTATCGGTTTAAATATTATAAAGTTTAATTTAGTTTTACTTACTTACTTAGTCATTATGGTAATATAAACTTATATTTAATTTCAAAATAATATTTGGTAATCATATATACAAATAAATTTAAATCACAATTTAAAAAAAAATTATAATATCTTAACTATTTCATATATATATATATATATATAATTTAAAATAAATTAAAATAAACCAATTTTATTTTTATTTTTGTGTAAAACAAATATATATATATATATATATATATATATATATATATATATTTGTTTTAACCTTAAATTCCATTAACCTAATAAATAATACAAGCTTGAGATTATCAGCAAATGTCGTAATTAATATTGCCTTCGTTAACGCCAAATGAACCACAACTAGTGATTTGCTTTGATGAATGTATCACCGTCGACAAGCTCTCATTTCCAAGAAATTCAATTTATGTATCTATATATGAACTGATGCACATAGATAACACAATAACATTCGTCGCTAAAATTAATATTGTTAAATGAGCTGAAATTCATTTGAAAGTTTTGTAATTGTAACCGGGCTGTAATTGATTTTAATCAGTATGATCAAAACCGAATTGAAACTTCGCCATCAGAACACGACACGGTTGGTTAATCTTTAGTTTGTGTTTTAGAGTGCGAGGGCTTTTTCAAAGGCAACAGCCATAATCGGATTACATTTAAAATGAATACGTAACGAAATTATTCGGTTTGCACACAAAAATATATCGCAACTTTTGTTAATGCTTTTTATAAAATCTGCTTTTTATGTATTTATTTTGTTTGAATGATTCTTGTGTATACATTTATTGCCAATTTATTCGATAAAGTCCAAACACGTTTTCCATAATTTATATTATAAATACGCCATTGGATGATGATTGTAACATTGTTTCCAACTTCGAAATAAAGTTTCTCTTTATATTCAAGATAGAGATGAACGCGATAGTGCCTATCAAATAATCAAGTAGCACACCATGCTGCCGCGTATTTTAATGCTGGCTGGGATTCTGGGATTGAGCAGTTACTCTCGTTGTCACGTATTACCCACCACGCATACATAGAATATCAATATAAAAAATCTCTTATCAAAAATTGAGACAAAATTTCATCCTAGCATGTGAAATGCAGTCGCGTGTTATGTACGTTTTCAATTATAACTGCATTGATGCATTATTCATAGAAACGTATAGTACGATCTAGCAGTGCAGCCATCAATATTTACTATCCGAAAATATTACACAAAAATATAGAACGAGTAATGCTTATTATTTTATTTTAATTCAAATATTATCATTTTTAAGACTGATCAAACATAAACATTAATTGTAAACGATTTTGTCTTTATATTTTTAGAAAGAAAAAAAGTCTATTAGGGCTTATTATGCAATCAATGAACACATTTTTACAATAATTTTATTTTTAGTTTTAATAGTAATTTTTCTAGTTTTACATCAACGCACATTTTAAATGGTTAAACGTCTTTTAATTATTGACGTCAT